>CAUYQG010066894.1:0-24069 GCA_963574415.1 Tarsius wallacei | reverse complement strand
TTGCTTAATTGTCTCATCTAGGACTTCTAGTACTATATAGAACGGAAGTAGTGAGTGAGGGGATCCTTGCCTTGTTCCTGATCTTAGAGGAAAAGCTTTCACCTTTTCATCATTGAGTATGATGTTAGCTGTGGGCTTGTCATATATGGCCTAATTTACATAATATGCCTAATTTTTTGAGAATTTGTATCATGAAAGGATGTTGAATTTTGTGAAATTTTTTTTCTATATCTATTGAGATGATTTTTATACTTCATTATGTTAATGTAATGTATCATATTTATTGATTAGCAAATATTAAGGCATTATACATCCCAGGGATAAATCCTGCTTGATCATAATGTATCATCCTTTTAACGTGCTGTTGAATTCAGTTTGGTAGTATTCTGTTGAGAATTTTGCATTTATGTTTATCAGGCATATTGGCCTGTAATTTTCTTTCCTTTCAGTTTCCTTGTCTGGCTTTGGCATCAAAGTAGTATTGGCTCCATAAAATGAGTTTGGAAGTGTTCCTTCCCTCCACTTAATTTTTTTCAAGAGTTTGAGAAGTGTTGGTGATAATTCTTTAACTGTTTGGTAGAATCACCAGTAAAGTCATCAAGTCTTTTGCTTTTCTTTCTTGGGAATTTTTTGATTACTGATTCAATCTCTTTACACATTATTCATCTGTTCATATTTTCTATTTCTTCATGATTTAGTCTTGATAGGTTGTATGTTTCTAGGAATGTATTTTTCTCTAGATTATTCAATATGTTGGCATATAATTGCTCATACTAATATCTTATGATCTTTTGTAATTCTGTGTTATCAGTTGTAATGTCTCATCTTTTATTTACCATTTTATTTTTTAAAAAGTCTTTTTAAAAAGTCAACCTAAGGATTTGTCAATCTAACTAAGTCTTGGTTACATTGACATTTCCATTGCTTTTCTAGTCTCTATTTCGTCTATTTATGCTCTGCTTTTTATTATTTGTCTTCTCTGCTGACTTTGGGCTTAGTTTATTCTTCTCTTTGTAGATTCTTGAATTATAATATAAGGTTATTTATTTGAGTTTTTTCCATTATAAATGTTCCTCTTAGAGCTGCTTTTGCTGCACTCCATAAGTTTTGCTGTGTTATCTATCCATTTTTTTTAGTTTCAAGATATGTTATGATTTCCCTTTTGATTTCTTCTTTGACATATCGGTGTTTCAGGAATGTGTTGTTCAATTTCTACATATTTGTTATTTTTAAAATTTGCTTCCTGTACTGATTTCTAGTTTCATACTATTATGATCAGGAAAGAAAATTAATGATTTTAATTTTCTTAAATTTGTTAACATATGTCTGTGGCCTAACATATGATTTATATTTATCCTAGAGAATATTCCAAGTACACTTGAAAAGAGTATGTATTTGGGTAGAATGTACTAGCTCAGGAGATAAGGCAGTGTAAGCATTTCCCTCTAGTCCAGGCTAAGGTGAGGGACCTGTTCTTCACTGCTCACCCTCTACTTTCATGCTTCATAGGAAAAGAGTCTAGTTGGGAAGAGGTGGCCAAAGAATTACTGTATAATATACTTTAAAGTAGGGATAAACAGACCTCTCCCAGGGCCAACAGGTATGGTCCGATCTTCAGAAAAACCTCAAATTTTAGGGTTTTTGAAATTATCTCCAGTAATTCATATTCTTGTATTAGATGATAAAGATGTTCATTAAATGTAAATATTTAAAATATAGCAATATTTTTGTAATACTTTAATATCTTAGAATCCTTAGAAAATGTGAATTTACATCTTGCTAGACCCCCGAGAAGGCCCTTCCAACAATGCAAGGTGGATAGAGGCTAACCTATACATCATTCAAGGGAAAAAGGGATCTACCACCACCCCTAATCCCAGTGGTTAAAGTCCCAGGATTGGGAGCTGAGTAAACTGATCATTACTGCTAAGGAGAGGCTAAGAGATGAGCTCTCTTCCCGACCCATTTCACATCCGTTACAGAGGACTACAAAAGAAGAAGCAGGGGCCTAGGCCCAGGCTTAAGGGTAAGTTTTGGCTATTTATGAAAATATTCAGCCCATATCAGCGGGGTAGAAGTGAGAGAGGGTTTTAGAAATAAAGATGATACACTTTCCTAGAGGGGCCAAGACTGTTTTTTCTTGGGGATGCTATGGTGACTGCAGGTGCAAGAGAACAAAGTGTAATGATTTTTTTCCCTCACCTGATGGTGAACCACTTGGAGCCCAATTCCCCTGTGTATTCCATATTTTCCCAGATTTTAGCCTAGACAACATTCTTGGCACACTATGAAACAATCCCTGCTGATCCAAGAGGGACATGGTTGCAAAAACTTCAAAGTTCTCCCTGTAGGCTCTCTCTGCTTTGAGGAGGACAAACAACTATGGAATCTTTAGGGAGAATATTCACGGCCTGGTTTGAAGAGTCTGGGTCTCTCTTAGGTCCTTTATCCTCCTGTTTTTACTGCCTGCCTCGGTACTCAGGCAGGGATTAACAATTGCTATGTAGTATCCACAGAACATAACAAAACACACACGTAACACTTCTAACCAAGGGAAGGGGGAAGTGCAAAACTTAAGGAAAGCAAAATGGGGAGCAACCTAATCTATGTCACTGACCCTTCACGAACACCAAGAATATGCTTAATGATACTAAAGTAACTGAAAAGTCAAAGACTAAATTTGCACCCCCAAAACCCTTGTTTTCTGGGGTCTTTAGGATATTTGTAAAATTTTACCAAATATAGTATTTTAAAAATCTAAGTGAACTTGAAAAGCAGAAATAGAATGAATCTATCCTCTAATCACAATGTAGCAAAACCAAAAATTAAGAGAAAAATGGCAACATTGTACAGCTTAAGTCAAGGAGAAATTATAATGAAAACTACAATAACAATTTTGAAATTATCAATAATGTTGTATATAAAAATTATGGAATGTGACCAAAACCACACTTAGAAGAGAATCCATACCTTGAAACACTTTTATCATTAAACTAAAAAGAATGAAAATACAATATACTTGATACTTATTGGAAGCTTACACTGTGTAGGGCCTGAACAAATTATATTTCATTTTATCTTCATAGTACTTATGAGGTGGGTCTTACTTATGCCCTGCATAATGGTTAGGAGGTGGGTACTGTATTTTGCCCTTATCTTTTTGAAATGCTCAGAAGTATGATTAGGCTTATCCATGCAACGTTCTAACTGTTATCTGTTTCCAAGAACTATTTCACATGTTTGTGGATTCAATGACACAAATATTTATTAATGCTTATTATATATAGGACGCTATAACAAACAGATGGATACTAGATATTCTCTATGCTGTAAAAAGATAGTCATGTAGGTTTGATATAAATGAGGGGCAAGATTCACTCATATTATGATTGCAACTAACCTTATTAGCTGAACTTGAATGTATTAAATACTAAAAATGATGCATAATCACAGCACCATGACTGTAGACAGAAAAGTGATTCCAACTTGGGATGGGGACAGGAGTCAATCGCTGTGCTTGTTGCCACTGTTCAGGGATGCAGTCCTAAGCTGTTCAAATAATTCATGCAAGTGAAGCAGGAAGAGCATATACATTTCCATTTTATTAAAATATTGCATAAATACAGAGCAGTTGGGCACATCCATTCTAAGGCACTGTTCTGGTTTGAATACAATTCCACAAGAGAGAAAAGAGAAGCCATTACATTCGGTATTTTTCATCTCTACATTCAGACTCCTCCCATATTACATGTTTATTGCTACTGGGATCTCAATTTTAACCCCAGATTTATAGCAGCATCATACAGGGACCTGGATGATAAGAATTAAAGATACATCCTGGGTTTAGCACTTGATATAATTGGCACTTGATTACAAACTCTCTTGCATTGTTCTCCATTTGTTTCCCAACTCTTGTTTAACTAAAGATATAAAAATCCTTATGAGCCTGACCCATGAATTATATTTCTTTACTAGCTTCCATTAAGCCTAGAACAGGACTGGTTAGGCACATAGCAGATACTCCCAAAGTACTTATATCACTTTCAAGAACTTCAGTGGAATAGAAGAGATATATTTTCCCTAACTGTAGTTTAAAGAAAGGATGACTGAATATCTTCATAAAGAGAAAATACTTGAATGTCCTGCCTCTTATACTTTATAACAGGGAACTAGGCTCAATGAACATTTTTACATGTTAACAGCTTTAATTCACAATGAGTTTTTCCCTTGCTATGGGAATTTGAGTTGTTAACATGATTATATGAGAACATTTATATAAGTAGCAATGTATGTATGTACGCGTGTGTGTGTATGTGTGTGTGTGACTATAAGCAAAATTCAAAGAAGGTGAGAATCACTAGACAACTTAAAAAAGTATCTGAATTAGTGATTGTCACTTCCTTAAAAAATGTGTGTATATGTGTGTGTATTACAAAAAAGATGTATATTTTTAAATAATTTTTCATAACATCCTTAAACAACTGGAGTTAACTAGGCTTGGGAACAATAGGACTATACTGATAGCTATAGATATATTTGTTTAAGGCAAAGTGTTCCAAGGGATATTTGCAGAATACTAGTTCCTTGGGTTATTATTGGGTGTATGTGAAAAAGGTTCTGGGGTCAGATAAGTTTGGAAAACATTGAGCCAAAAGAGGTGCTTTTTCTTTCTTTACTGAGGACCTCTCAAAGATTCTCATATGTTGATGTGCACTATAAGTGTAGGAAGGCAGAACAGTAGGAAGCAATTTCCAGACATATTTGCAGAATATCTTGCAGAACTAAGTGTTATATGATACATACTAAGAGAGACTTTAAAAAATGGGTAAAATTTTAAAAGCCCTGAAAGACACATGATTGAATACCAGAGGAGAGTGAAAAGCAATGGACAACGGTTCTTCAATCTAAATTAAATTAGGTTCTATTTGTATAATTTCAACTGTCAAGTGGATTCTTCCAGACACAGAGCTTACTTATTTCATGAACAAAATAAATTACCAAATTAATACTCTGCTTTAAGCAGCATCACCAAAGACTGCCAACTAAGCAGACTAGCAAACTTTGCAGAATTCAAAAGTAAAGGTTAAAATCTTAATTTCCTTAAACATAAAAAAAAAAGTCAATAGAAATAACCCAGTTCTTACCAGGCCAATGACATCTCTTTCATCCTTGTGTTCCTGACACATTTTCATTGTTTGACAAAATTTACTGTCATCTTTCTTGCCACGTGGGGCACATCTACATCTTTGAATGAATACAGTCACCTCTAATAATGAGAGCAGAATAATTATGATACTGCTCTAATAGATATGTCATATGACATGTTCATCCATTATATTGACCCCATCCTAAAAGGATTGTCATCATGTATATGCTTTATGCTTACACCTGTGACATGGTTGCCTTGGAAAACAAAATTTTTCATTTTAATAAAAAAAAGAGTTATGCAGACAGAATAAATCAAATCTAGGAAAGTTGTAAGAGTAGATACTCTAGTATTCATATACCTTGAAAGATGGGTTTTTAAAATAGAAAAAAAAGCTGTACTTATGTTATAAGCTTAAACAAAAGCTTCCAAGACAAACAGGCTGCTGCAAGTTAAGATTTTTTTTTAATTAGTGTCAATTTTTGTAGGACTTGTTTTCCTTAACAATTCTTAAAGAAGTCCTCTAAAGTGAGTGACTTGGTGCATAATAAGGCCTGCTCTCTGTCTGAAGCTTTTAGAACAATGAGTACACTTGTATGGCTTCTCCCCCGTGTGAATTCTTAAATGAATAACGAGGCTTGGTCTCTGTCTAAAGCTTTTCCCACAATAATTACATTTAAAAGGTCTCTCTTCAGTATGCGTTCTCTGGTGCAAAGTAAGAGCTGTCAGTCGACTAAAACTTTTCCCACAATTATGACATCTATGAGGTTTTTCACCTGTATGAGTTTTCAGATGTCTTTTAAGACTTGATCCATGACAAAAACTTTTCCCACACTCAAGACATTTATATGTTTCTTCTTCAGAATGGGTTCTCTGGTGTCCTATAAGGTGTGACCGCCGGGTAAATCGCTTTTTACATACAGTACATTCATAGGGTCTCTCCCCTGTATGAAGTCGTTGGTGTCTATAAAGGTCTGAACTACGAAGGAATCTTTTCCCACATTCAGGACATTTGTGAGGTTCCTCTCCTGAATGAATTCTCTGGTGCCCAGTAAGTTGTGACTTCCGAGCAAAACATTTTCCACACTGAGGACATCGATGAGGTTTCTCTCCTGGACTCTTTTTTTTATGGGGTCTAGGGTTGAGAGGTTCTTCCAAGTTGGAGCTCTCAGGTGTCTCTCCTAGAGTGGGGTTCTGATGGTCTACAAGTTTTGTTAAATCTGTCTGTAAATCCTCTGGGGGGTTTTCCCATTGATTTTCTAACTGTACATAATCTTTTTGCAAAATTGGACTGTGGAGAGCATTCTCCTCTAAAGTTACAATAAATGGATATATGTTCTCCAGTTTTTTCTGCTTTGAAGTATCATCTTCATTTTCTATTCCAAGCTCAAAACCTAAGAGAAGAGATAAAAGCTGCAGATGTCATTGTGTTCCACAGAAAAAAGAAAGTGAGGGAAAATGAAGAGTTATATTAAACTACTAGTAGGAGCCAGGCATGGTAGAGGCAGAGGCAAGAGGATTGCCTGAGCCCAGGGGCTCAAGACAAGCCTAGGCAACATGGTGAGACCGCGACTCTACAATACATCAAAAAAATTAATGGGACGTAGTGGTGGGTGCCTGTAGTTCCAGCAATTTGGAAGGCTGAGGTAGAAAGATTGCCTGAGCCCAGCAGGTCAAGGCTGTGGTAGTTGTAAGCGTGTCACTGCACTCCAGCCTGGGCGACAGAATGAGACTCTGACTCAAAAACAAAACAACACAAAACAAAACCAAAAAAACCCCCCAAAAAACCCCAACACTAGTAGGAATATAGAAATTCCTAAATAGAATTCCAAACACTTTACCTTGCTTAAGGTCGAATATTTCTTTTATTTCTTCCCTAGTATATCAATGATCAATTACTTACCTATTTTGGAATCAAGTAATTGTTTCATTTCTTTGGAATCCTGTAATTCCTTCACCCATGGCTCTTCTCTGGGCTCCAATGGGAAGTTCACGTCAAGCTTTGGTAGTGGATATTCTGGCCATAAGAAAGATGGGAAGCATGATAGTTTGGCTCATTAAAGGTTTTTTAAAAATTTAGGTTGATTTCTTGGACATATGGCCTCTTAATATCTACTTTCTCCTCAACTACTCTTAATTCACCTGGAGTCTTTTATAAGAGTCTTTTCTTAAAATAAGAGCAAAACAGAAATAAGGAGAACATCCTTTTTTGCTCAGTTCAAGCCTATTCTCTAATCTATGGAAGGCGAGTTTATCAACTGTGTGCTAAAACCAGTGCACTAAATCACTTCTGCATTTATTTTGAAAATTAGATTAATTTAGGTTAGAGCTAAAATATGAAGTAAATCTTCATAAAGTTTTGGCATATTAATGCTGGAAAACACTGCTATTGAGTGCCAAATAAAGAACGATAAGTACAAGCAGGAGTTATGAAACTGTTTACTAGAATAATTTTAGCTGAGATTTTCAAATTAAAATGGAAATTGAAATGGGTTGGCAACTAGCAAAAATAGCCTTTATGTTTGTTTCAGCTGAAGTCTAGAAGTAGATTCTCTTAAAATTAGCCAAAACGACTACCAAATAGTGTTTCTGTCAATCTAAGGAAAACCAGGTGACATTTCTAAGCACTCATTCTCTCGATCTGATTACCCTTCTCCTCACTGATGGCTGCTGTGTCTTGCATCCTCTTTTCCATTCCCTTTCCTCTCCTTCCTCATCTCCAGCCAAGTTTACTGGTCTGCAATGAAGTGTGGGCTGCAGAATACTGACTTGAGGTCTAAATGTAGGCTGATGTTTAAATATTAGCGTTATTAAAATAACATTAGGAATTTAGTTTGACTAATGTTACTCTGAAGGAAAACTTGAATTTCAGGACATTATATCAAGACATAGGAAGTGGAATAAAATACTTTATTTTTTATGGAGAAAAAGTATATTCCCCTTTTAAGATTAAGAAACAAAAGGTGAATTTCAAATAAAATGCTGTTTGAATTCACTATTTTGTTTCTGTTTGGATTTTAAAGCTAAGAGTGAAATGAGAAAGTAACACATGGAACAGATCAAATAAAACTGAAGGTCATGGATCAAAGGAAAGTTGCTGTGAAGTAAAAGAAGGAGCAAACTGAAACTCAAAAGAATAGAGAGTAGCAAAGGCTAAGGTATAAACTACAAATTTATAACCTGAAAGGAAATAGACTTCCAGTATGATACCATGAGAAGCTTTGCAGACCCATCTCTCAGTGAAAATTATTTTAAAAAAATATTTAAAGTCTCTTAAAATGGTCATATGAGCATTAGTAAGTAAGGAAACATCCATTCAAGAAAATCTACTCAAATTCAGTAAGAACAGGGAGAGTCTGAAGTAGTTGAATCTAAAATGATCCCTTTATCCCCACCTCCCAGATCCATTCCAGACTGGACACCCTTTCCTCTCAGCACCCATTCAGGTATCTTCTGGGACTCTTATTATATGCTAGTTGGTGTACTTAATGACACCCCACTTTTTTCCAAGTCTCCATTAATTTTTCTTCATTATTTTTTTCTCTGTGTTTTTCTGTTAGCATAATCTCTTTTGATCTGGCTTCAAGTTCACTTATTATTTCTTCTGATAGTTCAAATCTATTACTGAATGACCTTAGTGAATTTTTCATTTCAATTATTGTACTTTTCAATTCCAGAATTTTCATTAGATTTTTTTCATGATTTCTGTCTCTTTATTGATATTTCCTGTTTAATGTGATATTATCCTCATAATGTCCTGGACTTATTTAATCATGATTTTCTATAGTTCTTGGAACATACTCATAATGGCTACCTTGAAGTCTCTGTTAATTCAATATCCAGCCACTCTAATAAGCAGATTGTTGCCTGATCCTCCCTCAAAAATTTATGGATCATATTTTCCTGTCCACATGGTATGTCTTATAATTTTTTTTGTTAAAAACTAGAAATTTTAGATAATATATTATAACAACTCTGTGTCACCTCCTCCTCCTAGGGCTTTTTATTGTTATGGGCTTATGTATTTGTTTAGTGAATAGTTGGATACTTTGAGTGCTTCTTGTTGAGGTCATGAAAATATTCTAAAACTGACTGTGGTGATAGTTGTACATATCGTGACTATATAAAAAAATTGAATTGTATACTTTAAAGGGGTGATGATGTATGGTATCTGAATTTATTTCAATAAAACTGTTCAAAAGTTCTGAATATAGGAAAGTGTTTAAATACTAACATCATTAAGCAATATTGGCAAGTTAGTTTGGCTAATATTAATCTTTAGGAAAATTTAAATTTCAGCACATTATATCAAGCCCTAGAAAGTAGTATAAATACCTTACTTTATATATTCATGGAGGAAAAGCAATAGATTTCAGATTAAGAAAAAGAAAATGCATTTCCAATAAAATGCTTTAATTTTTAATTTTTTCGAGTCAGGGGTCTCACTCTGTCATCCAGGCTGGAGTGCAGTGGCACAATTCTTTCACCTCAGCCTCCTGAGTAGCTGGGACTACAGGTGCACACCATCATACCTGGCTAATTTTTTGATTTTTTTTGTAGAGACAAGGTCTCCTTATGTTGCCCAGGCTGATTTCAAACTCCTGGGCTCAAGCAATCCTCCCACCTCAGCCCCCCAAATTGCTGGGATTATAGGCATGAGCTACCATGCCTTGCCTAATATATTTTTTAAATTCACTATTTTGTTAATGCTTCAATTTGAAATCTAAGAGAGGGATAATTGAATGTTGTGGTTCAGGTAAAAACATAAACTGGAGCTCCTACATCAAAGAAAGCTGCCATCAAGTAAAAATGGGAAGAAACTAAAACTGGGAGAGCAGCAATTAGCAAAGGCTTAGGGCAGTAGGATCCTGGAGGCCCAGGAAGATCTCAATATGAAAGACAGGACAAAGTTTTGGGAATAACAGGAAGTGGCCAGATGGCTATTGTCATCCTTTACAGCATCAACTTGAAACTCTTAAAGCTATAGATTTCATCAAATGTTGCTTTGAAACCAGGTCTAGACTCTTGATCCTTGAGTTAAAAGGAAGCTAGCTATGAGATGTATTCAAGGACTAAAAGTATCCCTGGAGGCAGAATCCCATGAGAACTAAGTCCAGCTGCTACTTTCTGCACAACACTTTTGCTTTGGTTTCTCATCCCTGGCATCATACTCCTGTTGTCAGCTTTAAAGAAGCTTGGCCCCAAATTAGGTGCATCGGGATAGTCCCCATACCCTGGATGTGGGGCCATGTGTTCAAACTTGAGCTTCTTTGTGAATGTCAACCTAATGCATTTCTTCTGTGTGTACCACATCCTGCCCCAACCCTGTTGTCCTGAATAACATTCACATATTTCTGGACACTGTCACCAAGTTATACTCCTCAACTTTATTCTCATAGCCCATGTCAGCTAAAGCCATTTCCCATTCACCTTTGACTCGTCTCTTACCTCTCTGGCCTCAGTTCCCATCTTCTATTCTTATATATTGAATAAAACACCACCACTAATGCTGAATGAAACTGACACTTATTTAAAAGGTTTCCATAGATATCAGTCCTAATTTTGTCTACCAACGTAGTGAGAACAGCTACAGCTCTTATTACATAGCAAAGATAAGTGAAGGTAAGAAGAATTTGACACTCTCATATGCTATAGTGGGAGGATAAATTGGTACAGTTTGACAATGTCTATTAAAGTTCTAAATGTCCATTAACAAATTAATCTCACTTCTAGAAATATACCCTATCAACACCTACATATATAAATGTGCTCACTGAATGTTTTCTAGCGTGGCTTCATGGCTTCTGAGTCAATGCTGAGTGGCAGTAAGAAAGCAGGTCCTAATGCCTACTTTCATCAGGAGGCTCTTCTCTTTATCCTCAATGTAAACGATCTGTGAAGCTACTATTACCACCACATGGGTGGTTTTACAGTAAAAAAAGAAACATCAACTGCTGGTTAGTTGGTTATTAAAAAAGAAGGGCCCTACACTATACTTCTATGAGGTCAATTTTTTTTTAGCTCTCACATATGACTGAGAGAAACAAAGAAATGCTAAAAGTTTGAGGCAATGGACATGCTAATTACTCTGATTTGATGATTATACATTGTAGCTAAATATTGAAACATCACTTTGTATCCCATAAATACGTTCAATGATAACATGTGAACTAAAAAGAAAAAGAAAGAAGGGTCCTACAGATAGAAACTAAAACCAGTTACCTTAAATTTAATCATGTCTTCTGCTTTTGAGACTATGGTCTAGAACATTAGTTTCCCAGTGACAATAATGTGTTGCTCAAGATGTTAAATTCATCTCCTGGCTGTAGCCAAGAGATCCATTATGGGTATATTCTATTTGACCAAATTAAAGAAAGAAAATTAGTTTTTGATTTAAAAAACTGAAGTAAAAAGTAAAAGGCTAGTAGGTCCAGGGAAGCATGGAGTGCATGGTTATTTTTAAATATGCTCCTAAATTATTTGATATTCTCTTCACAAGGTAGAACTTTATTTTCTTTCCCTTAAGTATGGGTTGGGCATAGTGAGTTACTGCTAATGAACAGAATATGGTATAAGTGATGATGTATAACTACATTACCAAAGATATTGTGTCACACTCCTTGCTTTCTATCAGATCCTTTTTTCTGAGGAAAGCCTCCTGCCCCATTGTAAGGATGCTCAGGTCACCTATGGCGAAGCACCCTTGGCAAGGAATTGAGGCCTCCTGCCAACTCCTGCTGACACCTTCACAGCAACTAGAAGAGAGACTCTATAATAAACATCTAGTAAACCACCCCTGAATTTCTGACTTTCAGATACTATAAAATGATACTTTTTCCTTTAAGCTGCAAAGTTTTGGGGGTAATTTATTACCCATTAATAGCTATCCAAGGCAACAAGGGAAAAAGCAATTGGAGGTTCACAAAGAATGTGCTTCATTGATGAATGTTCCCTTATTCTGTATTCAGAATGTCTTTATTACGCTCCATTAGCAAAGACTGTGTCATAAGGGCTCCATTATAACAAGAAATATCATTATTAATAGTTGGGGGTTAGATATTAGCTTATGGTAAATTATTTGGTATACTAGGATAATCTGAAGAACTTCAAGTTACAAGAATCTTCTGGTGCTTTCTAGATAGCATTTTTTGCTCTATATTTTATTGAAATTTCCATTTTTCATATTCTTCATCACCAAAAGATGTGATCTTTGACATTTCACATACATTCCAATTGGAACCTCATCAACTGAAATAAAAAACCCAAAGCTTTCACAATTGAAAATGTGTTCCAATTTGGGTGTGCTAATTTTGGACTCCACACTTTCAAAGATAAGCATTTTATTACATTTTATAAATTTAGGACAAATGCCTCCTTGCCTCTTTTCCTCCTGACTGCAGACATTCTACTATTATTACCTATCTCTAGCATCAGTGTCTGGCAGGCATTCAGATGTGAAATTCTTTTAAGCTTATGTCTCCCTTAGATCATTTTGTATTTTTCACTTAAGCTCTTTTTTACTTTGCAGTGAATATGTGTGTATTTTCAGTTATGTTAAATAAACATAATTAAATGAAATATATATGTATGCACAACTCATATATACCCAACAACCTAATTTTTTGCTGATAAATATCCCACATTTTAATATAATATCAAATGACTTCTTCCATTATTTTTAAATTTTTTCTACACTCAGCTGGCATCTTGTGCTTTCCACTAAGTCTACAATAGAATGCACTTCATGTAATACATCAAAGATATTTTCATTTTTAATAAAACAGTAAAGTTTAGGTAACCTTCATGTAATGCAATAATAAGTCTTATATCACGTTGCAAAGCATATTATAGCATTTTAAACAGTGATGAAAACAGGATAATTTCTTATCCTCCAAATCTGTAATTTTTATTTGCATAATTGATTAAGTCTATCTATCCTTTGTTAAATATACTGAATTTCCATGTGCTTTAGAAAGTAAAATATTAGCCTCATGATTAAGATTGCTACCATATGATCTTTGTACCTACAATGTTGATAAAAGGAGCAAACTTACATGGAGAATCAGAATGTATATGCAGAAATATTTATAATTAAAATATTATTAGCTAAGTTTTACCACTTGCTCCTGGAATGCATACAAAAATACAGTTTTTTAGAAAAAAATTTCTCAACAGATCAGGAAATATAGGTAGTGTAAAGATTGGAAGACAAATGACAATATTATATAGTTCTGATTTGACCACAATATGTACACTTATGTATCTGTGCAGTTTTCCTCTTTGTCACATTTATTTACAAATATGTTGGAGACCCACAAGCACCTCAAACTCCATATATTCAAATCTAAGCTCACCTTGGCCCACCAATCTGTCTGCCTCTTGTGTTCTCCATTCCAGTGAATAATATGACCAACTATCCAGTTCAGTAGCCAGAAACTTGAATTTTATCCTTATCCCTTTCTTCTCCAACACCCTGACACTTAATCACCAAGTCCTATATTTCACATCTGCTAAGTACCTTTTGAATTAGACTTTTTCAGTCCATCATCACCAGCACACCCCTGCTTTAGAACATCATCCTCTCTCACCTGAATGATGGCAACAACCTCCCAAATGGGACCCCTGTTTCCAGTCATATACACTTCTAGTCAGAGAAATCTCCTTATATGTAAATCTGTGTGTCTCACTCTGCTACTTGGGAACTTCCAATGGTTCCCCATCACTCTGATAGTCAAGTGCGACTTCTCCAGAAGGCTGAAAATTCTTCATGATCCAGGATCTTGCATCTCTCTACATCCTCTTCCACTGCCGCTCCCACCCCCTGCTCCTCTACACCCTGTGCACTGCAGCAGGAGGTCTTCTCTCTCCTCTGGGTCTTTGCACATGCTGTCTCCACTCCACAAGCTCATTCCAATCCATCCTGCAGGTTTTCACCCAGATCCCCTTTCCTCCAGCTATATTCCCTCTTAGTCAAAAGGGAACAAAAGGCAGGAAAGAAAAGCTTAGGCTTACCAGGGTCCAGAAAGGGCTGGCATTCCCCAGCAGCACCATAGTTCAGCTCCTGCGTCCCTGACTGTGGGATCCAAGCATCTGCCACTGGGGCCTCCTGGGCAGGTCCTATTACCTGGAGTGCAGGTGACTCCAGGTGCATGTTTGGTGGTATATGTGCTGTTCCCACTGGTGCCAGTTCTTCCAAGAGCATGTCATGCATATCAACCTGGGGGAAATGCCAGAAGCATCACTCTAAAATCTAAATCACCACTGTCCAGTAGAACTATAATGAGAGCCATGCACGTAATTTAAAATTTTCTAGTGGCCACATGAATAAATATATTTTTTTAAAAAAACAAGCAAGGTCAATCTTAATAGTATGTATTACTTAATCCAATGCAAACTATTGGGATTTCAACATGTAATCAATATAAGCGATTATTAGTGAGATATTTCACCTACTTTTTCTCATACCAAGTCTTCTGCATGTGGTGTGTGTTTCATACTTACAGCAGATCTCAATTTGCACTGGCCACATTTCAAGTGCTCAAGAGCCGCACATGGCTAGTAGCTACTGTACTGGGCAGCACATGTCTAGACCATATGAAGATAAAATCTTATATAGTAAACAAAACCAAGAAGACAGAGAAAGGAAGGGCAACCACCAACCCAAGTACCCTTTGGAAGACTCCTGTTTAGGAGCCCTGAAGCTAACAGCTCCTTCAGAGTCCCTGATATCCATCTGGAAACACTTTCTCCCTCCTGCCAAAGATACTGCCCTCTGCTCAGCCATGACACTCCCTGAACAGAGGTTCTGAACAGTGGGCAGTGTCATTATCCCCACAGGGGGTTTTGGATATACTGACAGGTGGTAGCTATCAGAATTTAATGGGACATAATTCGCAATGCTGAATTGGTCCAGGTTCCTACCAAATGTGGAATGCCCCCCTCAAACATTCAAGTAGGTGAAAAGAGCCTGTCAAGAACCTCACCCTGATGGTCAGATAAGTATCACTGTTTGTTTTATTTGTTTTGCATAATTTCAGCATAAATGAAATTTTCTAGGAATGTACTACGGTGGAAATCAAAGGGAGATTACACTACTTATTGATCAGATATATCAAGAGTCATACACTACTTTGGAAAATCACAGGATGAACAGTACTTAAGTTGTATGAGTCTGAATTTCTGACTGTCCCATTCCTAGGATTATAAGCATAGATGCAAACCTCTCATACGTCATGAGATTCAGTCAAGTCCAAACATGTATATTAGTTTATAACAAACTATGTTCCTTTCCTTGATATCCCTTCTGGATTCTACTTGGCCCAGGGTCAGCAAACTTCCTCCAAACAAAGCCAAATAGTAAATACTTTAGACCCTGTGGGCACATTCCCTGTCAGTTCTCCTTCTTCCTTTTTTTTTTTTTTTAAATTAAAACAATGCTTTAACAAGGTAAAAACCATTACAGGGTAAACAAAAGCAGGCTGTGACCAGAATTGGCCTGCAGGCCATAGAGCAATATATTGATGCTTTTGGTTGATGTACATAGGGATAGGAAAGGGAACATTATAAACTATTTGTTATATAAAGGGAATTGGGTCTGATAGGGTTAGAAATACCGACCCATGTACTGATTCTAGCAGAAGAGAAAAATGAAAAGGACTCTGAAGACATCTTGTACTGGGGAATGACACAGAAAAAGTGTCTGGCTAGCTCCAGCTGCCTCAGCTACTTCTTCCTTTTGGCCAATTACAAAGATCCCAACCTCTCTTCTCACCTGCGGCTCTGGAATCTCAAGCTCTCTCTGTAAGTCTTCTATCAGTGACACAACTCTTTCTCTATTCTCCGGGCAGTGTTCCCTCACCCAGGTCTCTATTTCCGTGGGCAGGATAGTTAGGAATTGCTCCAACACAAGCAGCTCCAGGATTTGTTCCTTAGAGCGCATCTTTGGCTTCAGCCATTGACAGCAGAGCTCCCAGAGTTTGTTGAAAGCTTCATGAGGCCCAGCTGCTTCTCTGTACTGGAACTGCCTGAAGCGCTGACGGAAGACTTCGCAGTCAGTATCATACTCTTGAAACACGGAGCCCTGATTCAAGGAGGCCTGGATTGCACAACCCAGGGCCACGGCCATCGCCCCCTTCCAGCAGTTTAGAGTTTATCTAGGGTCTGAAGTCTCAGATTCCAATTTGTTTCTCTCTGAAATCGTCAGGGGCAGGGGGAGCTACCTACAGCTGAGAACAAGGGAAAAATGAGAAATGAAAAACAGTAGTGGTTACAAAAGAGCTTACTTACCACCCTTAACGAACTTTTTTTTTTGAGTTGGAGTCTCACTTTGTCGCCCAGGCTAGAGTGCAGTGAGTGGCATGCTCACGGCCACTGCAGCCTCGACCTGCTGGGCTCAGATGATCCTTCTGCCTCAGCCTTCCAAGTAGCTGGGACTACAGGCCTGCACCACCACACTCGAGTAATTTTTTTTTTAATTGTAGAGATGAAGTCTCGCCAAGTTGCCCAGGCTGGTTTCCCAAAGGGCTGGGATTATAGGTGTGAGCCACCATGCCCAGCCGGAAATTATTTTTTTAACAAAGACTTAAAGCAGCACTTCATAATCTTTCTGGTGGTTATGAGAATCTGATGAAAGCTACGGCCTCAATTCCTAGAAAAACACACATATACCTCTGATTCTGCATCCAGTTTCCAAAGTTTATACAATTTCAAAGCTCATCCATGGATTTGCTAGAACTGTGCTGGCCACTATGGTAGCCAATAGCCCCATAAAACACTTTTAAGTTTAGTCAAAAATAAAAATTTTGTTCCTTAGTCATACTAGATAAATTTCAAGTGTTCAATAGACATAACTGTAGAAAGAAATGGAGGAATAATATTAGCAATACTTTTGAATACCTCTGAAAGTCTATCTAGCTTTTAAGCACCCCTTAATCGCCTTCAATCAAAGTTTGCATGGTAAATTCCAGAGGGAAATGATGATGAGGTTAAAATTGATATTCTCCTGCAATCCAAATGTCTAAAAACATCAAAATGTTCTTAGTGCAATCTCTGAGTTCACAGAGATGGTCACATACATGCATCCACAGGTCTCAAGACCTGTACCTGTCCATGTGCCATTGGTCCTCTCTCTGCTTTTGCTGAGACAGTTCCTGTACCTGTCCTCTTCTTGGGAGAGGATTCAAGGGGGAAAACAATAACAACAACAACAACAACAACAACAAAAACTCATGACTCTTTTTCCACCGTCAACCAAAATCAACACTCTGTCCCCGTATCACCCTTTACCTTAGCGACGGATAGATTTAGGTATAATACCTGCTAGCTATGACCCTGACACCCAGTGTCTTTGTCTGTAACAAGAGGGTAATGGTAGCATCTACTTCACAAAATGTTCTCCACGGATCCAATTGCATGGAAAGCCAATAGCCGCGTGCCTGGCACAGAGGAAGCACTTAATTAAAGTTTATTGCTTGTCACGACTCATTCCTAGGAAGCTTCTATTTCCCAGAGACTAGGCACCTAACCGTTGCTGGAGGGCATCCAGGAACTATGCTGTTTTTGGCTGTGGACCCACCCGTTAATCCGCTCCAGCCTCACAGCTGGCTAGCCCTCCCCTGATGGACTCAAAACCTTCCACCACGTCTACCGGGGAATTGATCTTCCGAGTTTCCTTTCACGGGCCCTTCCCAATGAAAAATTCACTGTGGGACTAGTGGTCTCTCCCCAAGCCTCCCCATAGAGAATCTGTCCTTACAGGGCCTGCGAGTAAAGCAACGTGTGAAGAAAGGGCGCTTAGGGACCGGCAAGGGTGACACGTCCCTGAAAAGTATAAAAGATGGTTTAAAATAGGATACCGGTGTCGTGGGTGCGGCCCCCGAGCGCTCCTGGGAGACGAAGTCCCGCCACTGGGAGGGGCGCTCCCAGCCCCGGAGGACTCTAAGGAAGGCCCGGTCGGGTCGCAGGGAGCGGCAGCGGGGACCCTGGCCGGATAGGGGCCCGCCGCCCATCGCTCCACCCGGCGCCCGCCGCGCAGGGCACAGCTGGAACCAGCCAGTTTGCGGGGCCCCCGCTGGCGGAAGGATCCCCGTTACCCGCGCCCGCGCCCCAGGGACGGCCACGCCCTCTGGCCGCTCCGGGACTCACCGCCTCAGCGCCCACGGCTCTCCCAAGCTCACCGGCAACTGCCCAGGGCGCAGGCGCGGGGCTGCGCTGTGAACTACATTTCCCGGCAGGCCGCACGCCGCCCGCCGCGCTGTGCGCCCACAGGGATGCTGACGTGGGAAAGGCTGGGACTGCCCTTGACTTCCAACCAACCTCAAGCTGTTTTGGAAGTGCTCCCGTTTCCGGTCTAAGCTCTTCTTCGTCCCAGGGTGTTGGGTGGGGTGAACCCGGGGTCGCGATCCAAGTGAGAGCTTTTTCCCCGTCAGCCCTAGAGTAACTGGAGCGGGTGGGGACCTTCTTTAAATCTGTTATGACCCGGTCACTAGTTCTCAAATCTGTGTGGGAGAATTTCTAGGAAAAGCATGTTAAAAGTTCTGATTGCTGGGCCCCACCCAACACCCTGGGCCATTGGATCTCGCATGAGCTAGGAAATTCGCATTTTAATTTTTCTGGGGATTCTGCCTATGATCATTTGCCCGCGGGTTATAGTAGCCTTGGGTTTGTTTTAGTTTCCCCTCTTGAAGACAAGCGCTTCGATCTAGCGACCCCCACCGTTCTTCTCCGCCTTCAACAGCTACTAAAGGTCTCTGGGTCTTAGGTTTTGCCCGCCGGCCCCGCCTCTTTTTTTCCAACGGATCCCTCGCTGATCCCGCCCCTGGAAGCAATTTTCCTTCTGGTTGGTCAGCGGCGAGTTGTGGCGAGACCTGATCCAATGACCACCAGCTGCAATGATGTCCTTCGGGAACTGTAGGTCCTAAGCTGTCGCTATTGGTCTGTGGACGCCAAAGTTTAGTGCTAGGACTTCCTGCGTGGTGGCCGGGACCTGGTCCTGCGAAAGTTCAAGACAGTGAGGAAAAAGCTGTCTGCTCGTGCCTCAGGGAGGCACTGGTCGAAGCCAGACCAGGGCAAGGCCCTACAGTCTCAGGCGCCCCTAAGACCAAGTCATAGGAGTTAGCTCCAGTCGGGTCTGAAGTTGGGCTCATGGGCTGGAACCTGGAGCCCCAGGCACACTGACTCTTTTAGAAGTTATTGGTGGGCGCAGCTGGATTTGGGCAAAGGTGGTCTGAGAGCCTGACAGTGGCGTCTGGCCTGGACTTCCACAAGCAGAAAGGGCTCCTGTGATAGTGAAACCGCAGGAGTTTCTGCGTTTGGAGCTGGGAACCCCTGTTGCCCCAACCAGATCCAGGACCCAGCCTGAGACCTCCCACCTGTGTTTCTGAGGTTTCTGCACCTAAGAGACTACTGGTCCCCAGGACGCCCTCAGGCAGTTCCAGAAGCTTTGTTAAGAGCGACTTTGGCGTGAGATGCGCACAATGGAGCAGATCCTGGATTTGCTGGTACCAGAGCAGTTCCTGACCATCTTGTCCTGGGAGAGCCACAGCAGAGTGCAGGAACTGCAACTGGAGAGCTGCAAAGAAGCTGTCATTCTTTTAAAGCATATGTATGACTTTAGAGAGAGGTTGTGAGACTGAGGGAATAGGTGAGTGACAGGTTTTATCTGCTATTTGATTAGTCTGGAAGATTGAGACATCTAGCTGTCTTAGTTCCCCATTCACATATTCTTAATTGCCCTGAGTAGATCTGCCATAGGTGGGTCAGTGATTTTTTTTTTGTAGTCTTGTCCAGACCATTCCTCCTCCAGACTTTCCCCAAGGGCAGAGTGAAGAGTGTCATTACTTTTGGTTTCCACAGGGAGGGAGTGTCACGGCCATAGTGTCAGCTCTGAAGCTAGATCAAAGGCAGCTCTCAGCTGGCTCTGCTCCCTAGTAGCTGTGTGATTTGAGGCAAATAAGTGACTCTTTCTCACTGAGTCTCACTTTCCTCATTGGAAAAAGGCAGTGGTAGAAAATCCTTCTACAGTTGTCTGGAGAATTAAAGGGAGAGCCGCATGTGCATGTTGATCACTAACTGCGGGCACACAGTGCTTGAAACTGGGAGTTGTTGTTATGTCAGGGTCAGTAGCAGTCTGATCTCCTCTGCAGAGCTGGGTCTCAGTTAAATGTTAACTTAGAAAGACAGTTTGGGCACTGAGGCTTTGAGGTTACTGCCCCAGGGCAACCGGAGGGAGCTTACCTCGTCAGGAGAAACAGGAGCATCTGGAGAAGGTGGGAGAGAGAAAGAAGACCTATGGGGGACACATGTGTCCTGGAAGGGGCCCTATTCCCACACCCTCCACTCACAATCACATACGTACACACATTCATTCACTCACGGACATGGAATCGAAAAACTCTTGAGTTTAAACCATCCTTCTCTCTCGTTGGGTCCAAAAAGACAAACTGTGGTTTTCTCTTGAAGGTTGCCTTCAGATTCCTGTAATAGTTTCCCTTTCTATGGGGCCCTGCTGTGATGATAAGTGATGGCAAGTTGGTTCTGAGATCACAGAAGTGCTTTCTGAAGAACCTTTGCCCCAGGAAACAGCATGAAAGTCACTGAACCAACAGATATTGAGAGAAAACCTGAAATGTAGAGTACTTGGTACTCTTATTCACTGGGTCCAATTAGCATATTGGTGTAGATCCCCAAATTCGACTCATGTACTGGATGTGCTACTGCAAACTAAATGGTGATGTAGGACTGGAAAAATGACATACAGTACCTCTGAGGTAGGACAGTGAAGGTGTATTGATGGTCTTGCCAGCTGAAAGCATTCCAGTATTCAGGATCCTACTTTTTTCCTATTAATGTCCTCATTTTAACCAAAGATACCCTGCAAGTTTAGGAATTTAATTTGCTTTGTAATTCATCCATTGGCAGGATGATAGCCAGGGTTTGGTTTTCAGAAATCTCAGCCTTGTGGCTGTAGGAGATAACAGTTTCCTTCAGAAAAAATGTAGAAGCTTCCTGGTCACTTTTGTGGAGCTTGATCTGGGAATTTGAATCCTTGAACTTATCCTTTTATTTTACCACATTCTCTAACCCAGTTAAGATCAACTAGTCAATGTCATAAAGAATATAAAGAATATACTTTAGTTTTATGGACATGTTCTAAGGTATCAAATACATGGTCACCCAGAACCTTGCTTTTTAGAAGTATTTGATTAAGAGTATCTAATGGTAATATTTTGTGTATCTGTATTGCCACATCATGTCATGGATTATCAGTGTCCTCTTTACCTCTGGAATAGAGTTATTAGCACCTTTAAATGTAATCAGATTAGAGAAGTGATTCAGAAAACCCATCCTTATCATTCTGTCCCTATAGAACAACCACTCTTGATACCAAAATCTGTATTAGTCAGTGTTTTCCAGAAAAACAGAGCCAGTAGGATATAAAATATGTGTGTAAATATGCATATATGTATATGCATATATGTGCATATATACATACATGCATGTATATACATATGTATGGACGTGTATGTGTGTGTATGCAAAGATTTATGTCAAGGAATCAACTTATGTATTTTTGGGAGCTGGCAATTCTGAAATTTGTAGGGCAGTCTGGCAAACTGAAAACTTTCAAGTATGATTTGAGGTTGCAGTATTGAGGCAGAATTTTTTCTTCCTCTGGGAAAATTCACTTTTAGTATTCTTAAGGCCTTTTAACTGATTGGATAAGGCCCACCACATTATGAAGCATAATCTTCTTTACTTATGAGTCAGCTAGCAGCTATGAAGAAGACCAAAATTATGTCCTTTGCAGCAACATGGATGCAGCTGGAGACCAACATTCTAAGTGAACTCTCACAGAAACAAAAATCTGAATACCACATGTTCTCATTCATAAGTGGGCTGTAAACATTGCAAGCACAAAGGTGAGACCAACAAACTCAGGGCACTGCAAAAGGGGGGAAGGAAGGAGAAGGGATAAGGGGCACACAACCACCCACTGGGTACTATATTCATTACCTTGGAGAAAGAGGGATCACTAGAAGCACGAACCTCAGCTGCACACAATTTACTTATGTAACAAATCCTTACATGTACCCCACAATTCTAAAATAAAAATAAGCTTTAAAAAGACATCATCATATGAAAAATGTCAGCTAATTGGAGGTGCTGACCACTTTTACAAAATACCTTCCCAGTGACACCTCGATTAGTATTTGATAAGTCAATACTATAGCCTATCCAAGTTGACACATAAAACTAACCATTACGGTAGTTATATATTGAGTTTTACAAGAAATTGTCAAACTTTTCCAGAGTGACTGTATCAGTTTAAATTACAGTCAGCAATGTAAGAGTGATCCAGTTTTTTGGCATCTTTGTCAGCATTTGGTGTTGGCACTGTTTTTTAAAAATTTTTATTTTAGCCCTTATCACACTACACATGTGATATCTCATTATAGTTGTAATTTGCATTTTACTAAAAGCTAATGATGTTGAACCTCTTTTCATATGCTTATTTTTGAAATCTGTATATCCACTTTTAATGAAATGCCTATCGTCTTTTGCTCATTTTTAAATTTAGCTTTTTGTTTTTTTACTGTTGGTTTTTGAGAGTTCTTTATATATTTTAGAAATTAGCCCTTGATTGGATATGTGATTTGCAAATAATGTCTCCCAGTTTGTAGCTTCTCTTTTCATGCTCTTAACAGGGTCTTTTGCAGAGCAAAAGTTTCAAAGTTTTTATAATGTTCAGTGTATTGCATTTTTCATGTTGGATCATACTTTTTGTGTCAAGTCTTTGCCTGGGATTAGATCACAAGAATATCCTTGTATTCCTTTTCCTAAAAGTTTTATAGTTTTATATTTTATATTTAGATTTGTGGCCCATTTGTTAATTTTAACATGTGAGATATGAGATTTAGGTTGAGGTTTTTTTGTTTTTGTTTATTTGTTTGTTTTTGCCTAGACATGTCCAATTGATCCAGCATCATATGTTGAAAAGGCTGCACTTTTGCATCTTTGACAAAAATCAGTTGGGAATATTTGTGTGGGTTAATTTCTGGATTCTCTATTCTATGTCTTAGACTGATTCATCTGTCTCTTATCTAGAACCACACTGTCTTAATTTCTGTAATTGCTAAGGACTTAATATTAGATGGAGTAATTGTTCCTTCTTTATTCTTCCTTTTTAAGATTCTAGGGCCTGTGTCTTTCCATATAAAAGATGAAATAAGCTTGTCTGTATAGACTAAAAATTTTCCAGGATTTTGATAGGAAATATATTAAATCTGTTACTAGTTAATTAAATTTGGGGAAAATAGACACCTTTATAATTTTTAATCTTTCAGTTCATGAGCATGGCATGTCTCTCTATTTACTTAGGTATTTGATTTATTCTATCAGTTTTTATAGTTTTTAGCATACAAATCCTGTACATGTTTTGTTAGACTTACACCAAGTATTTTTTGAACAATTATAAATGACATTTTAATTTCATTTTCCATGTTTATTGTTAGTAAGTTGTAATGTGATAGATATTGTGTTTGTGTGCCGGTCTCTTATTTTAACAATGCTGGACTTTTTTTAGTTATTGGAATTTTCCAAGTACACAATCATGCTATTTGCAAATAAGACAGTTTTATTTCTTCCTTTTTTTTTTGAGTTGGAGTCTCACTCTGTCGCCCAGACTGGAGTGCAGTGGCCGCTCCCGGCCACCGCAACCTCGACCTGATGGGCTCCGGCGATCCTTCCGCCTCAGCCTTCCAAGTAGCTAGAACTACAGGCGCGCGCTACCACACCCGGCTAATTTTTTGATTTATTGTAGAGATGAGGTCTCGCCTGCCCAGGCGGGTCTCGAACCCGCGGGCTCAGGCAATCCGCTCACCTCAGCCTCCCAAAGGCGCGGGATTACAGGCTGAGCCACCGAG
>CAUYQG010066893.1:0-19651 GCA_963574415.1 Tarsius wallacei | reverse complement strand
TTGACTAGATAGAAAATTCTTGTTTGAAATGTTTTTTCTTTGAGGACTTTGAATATAGGGCTCCTGTCCCTTCTTGCTTGTAGTGTTTCTGCTGATAGGTCTGCTGTTATTCTGATTGGTTTTCCCCGGTAGGTATTCTGACCTTTCTCTGTTGTTGCCTTTAGTATTTTTTCTTTTGTGCTTACTTTATGTAGGCAAATTACTATGTGTCTAGGGATTGGTCTTCTCATTTGATGTCTTGTGGGGGTTCTCTTATCTCTTGTGCTTGACAGGTCACATCTCTGATGAGATGGAGAAAGTTTTCTTGGATTACCTCCTGGAATACTTGTTCCAAGTTGTTCTCATTTTCCTTTTCTTCTTCTGGGATACCAATCAGGCATAGGTTTGGCCTCTTGATATAATCACACATCTCTTGTAGGCTTTATTCTTTCTTTCTGAGTCTTCTTTCTATTTTTTTTCTTTTTTTACAGATCAGGTTAATTCCATGTTCTGGTCTTCAGGTTCTAAGATTCTTTCTTCAACTAGATTAATTCTGCTCTCCATCCTTGTCCTCTTGTTATTTATTTCCTGGATGAAGTTTTTTATTGCCAGAGTCTCTGTTACAAGTTCTTTCAGTGTTGTATCTTATCTTTCTTGAGTTTTATTCACTCTTTCCAACCATTCCCTAATCCCTGTTGTATTCTGGGGCCAGTCATTGGTGACTTCCACTGTTTGGGCACCAAGGTCTGATTTGTCTTTGGTAGACTTGGAATTGCCTGAGGTCTTCCTTTGGCTTTTCCTCATTTGTTACAGATCTCTTGTTTTTTTCTTTTAGATCTGTTATTCAGTGTCACTGGGAAGGCTTTTCTTTCTGATGTTTGCTGGGTCCTCTATTCTTCCCTGATCTGGGTTCTGGATTTGTACTATTTTGAAATAGAATGGTGGATGGGAAGCTTTGCTGTCTCTTGTAGTTTTTGAAATCTGAGTAAAGTGGGAGATGGGGTGCTAGAAATCTGATGCTACTTGCAAATTAAAATATTCACTTATTGTGGTATGTGTTCCCTGAGATCCACTCCTCACCACCACTCTATATGATGTTGCAAAGCAGAAACCAACTCACACTACAAAACAATCTGGAATAACAACAAAGCAAAAAAACCAAAAACAAACCACGACAATAACAAAAAGCACAAGAAAACTAAACACACACACACATGCCTAGTGCAAAGTGAATAGAGAAGAAAGACAAAAAGACCAAAGGGGGGAGAATAAGAAAAAGGAAAAAAAAAAGGGAGGGATTCAGGTGTAACCCTGACACATATATTGACACACTCCTAAAACTATAAAAAATGAATAAAAAAAAACTGCAGAAGAACAAAAGAGCAAAAACCAACAATAAAATCAAAAGATGAACACTCAATCATTCACATACTAAACAGAGAATGACAAATAAAAGAAGAAAGAAACAGAAAAAGAAAAGAAAAAAATTTGTGGGGGGGAATGCAGATGAAAGTCTCACATACACATTCATGCAGAAGGTAAAAATATTATAAAAATAGATGAACAAACCAATAGTCAGAAAATTTTTAAAATTTAAAAATACTTGAAAATTTAAAAAACTAAACAGAACATAACAAAAAAACAAACAAACAACAACAACAACAACCAAAACTGTCCTCTTGTGACAGGCTCTGTAATTGTTCCTCTAATCAGATCTCTCCTGCAGAGCCAACTCTTTCGGTCTCTCTGCAGGGAATGAAGCAAGGAAGGAGGAGGGGTAATGGAGGTGGGTGGGGCTTCAGTCCTTCCCTCCCACTCTCATATGGTCAAGGAGATCTCTGGAGGGGATGTACAGGATAGTCTCTTCCCCAGGTGTGTACTCTCACGAGGTTGCTCCAGCCAGGCCTATCCTGGAATGGGGTTCTCCTAGGTGACTGATGTCCAGGCTCCATCTGGGTTTGTCCCTCTCAGTTGTGGCCCAACTGTGTGGGTTTGACATTCAGAGGATTGCTGGGGAAGAGGGGGTTTGGGTCAGCCCTGGACTCACCATTAATCTCTTTGGCGTTCTTCCTCATCCTTTTCCAGCCACACCCTTTGTCCCATGACTGGATCAGGGTAGGGGGTGGGGCACCTGGAACTCAGCACCTGAAAGTAGTTGAAGGAATGAAAGTGTTTATAATTAGCTTTAAGAACTCTGCACACAAGTTTGTGCTCTCAGGATATTTCCTCTGGACCAAGATCAAGCCCTGAGTAGTTGATCTGCCATTCACAGAGTTCAGATCTCTGGACTCTGTCCACCACCCCTTCCTGCTCCCTACCAGGTACTGAAGTAGTGAGGCAAAGTCCAGAGTAGTCTCTCTTTCCTACTTCAATGGTGAGGGAGAACCTGGGGCAATAGTTTGTTTTGCTGTTTAGGCAACAAGTTGGAGGTTGAAGGGCAGCTGGGCAGGTCAATGCAAATCTCTGCCTGGAAAATGACTATAGTAGGTGGAACCTCACTAGGCATGGACTCCTCTCGGGATTCCCCAATGCTCTCTCTCCAATAATCCAATACTGCACTCCAGCAGATACGGTATGACAGGTGATGGTGTGCTCCTGATGCCAGGTGCTGGGAATCAGCTGGATTCAGCAGGCTTTTCTCATGGGTGCATGCACCCATTTCCCTCAGATGGACTTTCATCCTCCCACTAGTGCTCACCTACTCAGTCTTTATTGACACTAGCCTCCACAGAAATTCTTACAGCACGATCTTTCAGCTGCCATCTTAAGCTCCTGCAAACTCTAAAACAAATTTTTTTGCAAGTTGAACAGCATGTTCAAAACTCTGGAAAAAATATATAAACTGACACTTTTAAAGAAATGAAGAAAGATTTGTGTTGCTGAAACACAGTAAATGAATAAGAAAATAAAGATAATTCGATTGGCTAACTGGGCTTATTTGGGCATTTTGTGCTTTAGTTGTGATTCTAGGTAGCTTTGAATGGTATAAAACAGGGAAGCCACAAGTACGGTTTTTAAGAATATTAATCTTTTATGGCATAACTGTTGTAAGAAAGCATGATTTATGTCATACATTATCAAAACTATAGATCATTGTCCTTGAATGTGATCAGTACACTGCTTAGCCCATTATTGTGTGCAGAGTTCTTAAAGCTAATTTTAAACACTTTCAATCCTTCAACTACTTCCAGTAACTCTGAACTGCACTGTATTACATGAAATGATGTTTATAGCAGCAAATAAGAGCATGAGCATAGGAAACACATTAAAGTACTTACATGTACATAAGCTTATTTATCTCGCATGGAGTTTAACTTCTGAACTAAATGTGGTTTAGCTTAAGGATATTTGGATTTAATTACCAAAACACTTCAAAAATACGCTCTTTTGAAAAATAACTTTTCTTTATTTTATGGATTAAATGAAATGAGTTGATCTCAATATCTATGTTTTAAGTGATTTCATCACAAGTTAGCAATGAGATTGAGATAATAGACTCCTTAAAATGACGGCCTTACATTAAGTTCTTGTGTCTGCTGTCATTCTCTCACAAAAATCAAATAGTGTCTTATTAACAGAGTGAGGTGTAGAACATATTAAACATCAGAGGAATGGTCTTTTTCCATCTTGAAATAAAGAATGTTTCAGTGTTGTTTTTAATTGTGAGCCTTCCTTGAGATGTTTTGGTCATTCAGATTATTACTAGGCCAATAATAGTATTTGCAAAAAATAAAGTATATCCTTAATATTAGTATATCCTTAGATATTATATTATTTTTAAAAATAATTCATTATCCATTAAAATGTATGATTTATGAGAGAACTGTTAATGTTTTATATGCTTCAGTTTAATGGTATTCATTTTAACTACAAATATTCTAAAAATATTTCTCAAAGGACACGAGTCTCCTCACTATTATTGACATTTTTGTATAAATATTCTTGACAAGTAACAGGCTTTATTTTTTTGCCTCCTGCTAGTGATAGTCATTTTACTAAAAAATATATGATTTTTAAAATAAACATTGACATGAGAATTCAATTTAAGAGAAATTAGGTTGAATTTCAGTCTTCATGCATATTCATTATTTTGCTAAGATATTCAGTATTACATTACTTCATCTTAAAAACTCTTTAATAAATATCAAGATTTAACTACATTGTAATTATAATGAGTCGTATTACTTGAATTACCCATTCTCGAAGGAACTGCAAAACAAAACAAAACAAAACAAAGCAATTAACTTATACTAATCTCTCCTTATTTTTCATCTCTTCTTATGAAAATGCAAGTGCTTTGACTTATTGCATATATGAAGTTTATATTTAGTGACAATAATAAAGAAGGATGAGCTGGTGATATCAATAGTAATAGTCAATGATAACATAGTAAACAAATGAGTAGACATTTAAAAACTCACATAGTTTAACACTATATTAAGTAAAATCTAAGACTCTACTAGGAATTATATATAATATATCAAAAGTCTTTTTTTTTTTCCCCAAACACCATTTAGCTGGATCTTGTTTTTTAATCCATTCAGCCAGGCTATGTCTTTCGACTGAGGAATTGAATACATTTACAGTCAAGGTAATTATTGATATATAAGGACTTACTACACAATTTTATTAGGTTTTTAAAAATTAGTCTTTTGTTGACCCTTTGTTCTTTTCTTCTTCTCTTTTTGTCTTTGTGATTTTATGATACTGTCTAGTGACATACTTCTATTTCTTTCTATTCATCTGTGTATCTACTACAGGTTTTTGCCTGTTGGTCATAACAGTTAATTTTAAGCTATAACATCTTAACTTTAGTCAAATAAAACCTTCCTATTTATATTTTTAATATCATCATTTACATCTTTTTATACTCTGTATCCCTTAGCAAATTACTTTAGCTATAGTTATTTAGTGGTTTTATGTTATAACCTTTATACTAGAGTTATAAGTGATTTGTATACCACCAGTATGGTATCAGAGTATTATAAACTTGATCATATATTTATCTTTACCAGTCAATTTTTTTAACCTTCCAATTAGTCAATGTTTTAATTAGCCTTCTTTTGTTAAAACTTGAAGAACTCTGGCATGCAGCAAAGTGGTTGCTGTTTTTATTAAGACTAATAACAATAAGAATGAATTGCAAAATCTCTCACTTCATTATACAACTTTTTTAGACAAATCATATATTCAGAAATGGTTTTTACTACTTGTATTAGAATGCAATGGTGCTGAAAGAAAGAGAAGTATGTTTAATTCCCAGGCTTGTGCAATTTAAACAGATATTCTCCTTACACAAAACATTTATTTTATTTTCTTATAACCACACATAAAGATAATATTTATGTTGTAGCCTTCATAACTACATATTGTTGGAAGACAAAAAAACAAAACCAAAACTTAACACTCAGTCCTTAAAAACATTTTTCTTGTCTTTCCTTTCCTTTGTACCAAAACTTATGAAAGGAAATGTCTGTAACTGGTCACTGATAACCTCACAGATTACTTTTAAGGATGAATTTTTTTTTTTGGTGTCTTTCAGGTCTATTTCTATAGATGTGTAAAATTAGTAGCACATTAGTTTCTATTATTGTTGACTGAAAAATATTACGTTCACCTGGTGCTTTTAAATAATAGTAGACTTATAAGTGTGCAAATAAAAATACATTTTTACTGTTTTTTATTTTCAAATAGGTCAAATATTAATTTTGTTAATTTTCTCTGTTATAGATCTCGCTTAGATGCTTGTTTTTTTCTTATTCTGGTTTCTTTTAAGTTTGCTTTTTTATACACTTAAAATGTTATTTGATTTATATAATGGTTTTATTAATAATTGTACCACTATAAGCTTTTAAGATTTTTAAAAGATTATGAAATAAAACATTGCATGTAACATTGAAGACTTTTGTTCATCTCTCTTCAATAGTTTCTCTTTTTTCACTATTCCCAAAGACTAATCATCATTCCTATGCATTTAATTGCTAAATATTTTATAATACTATTTTTCACTTTTATGCCCGTGAAAACATTTTCAAGAAATCATATATATGTCTACATGCATATAAATTTTTTAAATTAATTTTTGTATGTATATTGATTTATATTACTGCAGTCTTTGAGCATACCTCACTTTACTTATTTGGTTGTTGTGTTAATGTACAGTTTTTAATTTTATGTAATATTCTAAAATTATTGTTAGTGATGTTACATTGCTCAAATCTGTGCATTACAAATTATGTATGCAATGCTTTATCTTGCATTCTGTGTTTCTGCTGGAGTGATGTGGAGGTGATATAACAGGCAAGATACCACAGTCTATTCCTTTTAATATTTGATGACACTGGTTCATAGATTTGTCTCTAATCATAGACTCATTTACTCTATTCTGGTGGTTTCATTCAAAGCCGAAGGATTATTCTCAATTTTGTCTTTCCCAAAACATTGTTATTTATTTTTATTTCATTTCATTTTATGTTTTTCTATTATTGTTTTTATTTCATGCTATGATATTTTTATGACTTTCTGTTCCTCAGAAGATAGATGTTATTACACCCAGCCAAACTTCTTTTTGGTTTGCTTAATAGAACTTTAGAAAGTTATTTTTTAAAAGTCTTACTTTAGAGAATACCTTTAATGTCCTCATGTAATTTTTCATATTTCTTACTTAAAACAAACACATCTGCAAGTATTAAAACTGCATTATATTTGCATATGCCTCTAATTGCTTTGCTACTTTTATCCTTAGTTTCTGGCATATTCTCTCAATTCTTCACTATTTTATAATATCTTCCTATGCTAATCATGTAAGAGCACAATAGTACAATAGCAAGTTAACTGTCTCACTAATCTTTTAATATATTGGCATATTCAAAAATCTATGACTCTTCTACAAATATTATTCCAGAACATTGTGTTGTCTTTCCCCAATATTTCACATATAGAGCAACTTCAAAAAACAGTTTTATCATAGTGAAACGTTGTTTATTTTTCTGATGAGACAATCTCTATGTTTTTCCATAAGAAGTATGACAATAGAAAATGAATAAATTATTTTCCTTACTTCCTAACATTTTTCTGTTTAATATGTAAATGGTGTGCATGCTTACATTTCACATTTCATATAATGTCAGTGGTATGTAAGTGCACGATTTTTAACAATTCTGCCAACATATTGTCTAACAGTATTAACTTTTTTGTTGTTGAGAATTTCATCATCTTCTGCATTATGATAACGATTTGATTATAAAATTGGGTAAAACTGCATTCAAGTCTACGGGTTAAAAGTCACTTTAGAGTAATTTGTCACCACAAAAATACATTTGCTAATAAATAAAATAATGCATATAAGTATGCATTAGATATGTACATACATATATCTATACATAAATCTGTCACTATTTTCAGAAAAAAAATGAGTTGATTTAAACTTGCAGTATCATTTACGTGTGTGGAATATAAACATTATTACAACAAAATATATGTAGAAACAGAAAATAAAGATTTGACTTAAGAAATCGTAAAGCAGAAATATCATTAGTTAGATATTGCACAAAAGTGATATCAGATGAAGTTACATTTTAAAAGATAGTACCTGAAAACCATTGATTAGTAATCCCTGAGAAAGTTTTGCTATATCCATCATACTGGGGTCCCCAATGTAATTACCCAAGCTCACTGCTTTAATTCTGTTGTCAATTAATTTTCATAATCTGAAGAGAAATGATTGTATTCTGTAAATACATTTATTTGCCTCTCATTTCTTTCTTTCTTTGCATGACCATATTTCCCCCTACCCAGCTTGGATTCTATAAAGTATTTAATTTATGAGAATAAGCCCTGACAATATTATGGCAAGACTTAAATTAGACTTTATACTTTGTGAAGAAAATTGCTTTTGACTGATGAATTGTTATGTAAAATGGTCTACATTAGAGGTGTTTTTTTTTTTAAAGAATGTGAAAAATTATCAGATAAAAATTATTTTAATTTTAGTCCTTCTTCCACTGCAGAAGTAGAAAGATTTAGATCTCTGAGTGTAAAATTACTTTAAACTGAATTGCTCTCCATTGTTAATTCATTTTTCATCTTAATTTTCTTCCTTTACTTCTTTCCTGAAGGGAAGAGCAATGAATTATATTCTGAATTTTGTAAAAGAAAGTTATCACTTCCCCATGTTTAATTATGTTCATAAAATATGAAATTCATCATTTACATAAATAAATAAAATTTTATGTTTTTTGACCAAAACGAGTTTATATACACAAGAACAATAATGAATCTTAACTACTATTTGCTTTATGAGAGTTACTTGTAAACATTAGAGCCTTTTGAACTATGGTGTATACCTTTCTTTCAAAGCAACCAGGGAATATAAATGTCTATTGGCTTCTTTGGAGATTTATTTTGAACCATATGTTAAAATTAAAATTAGCTATTTTAATTTAATTGTTTGCACTTTCTCTAAAATAAAAGCGCAAGTAAATTTTATTGACCCTCTGCACACACAGTCAAATCAAAACTTAACGGTTAAAAATCCATAGTGTTGTTTACTTACAAATGCCATTTTGTACCTGAAAAAGAGAGAGAAAGAGCACACTTGGCAAGGTCTTTGAGAGGGGGGTCTTGTAATCACAGTGGGAAATTAGCTAGGGAATGAAAACATTTCTGTTTTCAACTGTGTGTGACTCTAAGGGAATACTAGCTAACGATGGCATTCTCTCAAGAAACACAATCATTTTATTCATTTGAAATATAATTGTTTCTCTAGTTTTAAGACATCTTCAAATTACATCTCAGTGGGAGTTTGGCATTGAGATTTTTCAAAATTTGATGTCTGATAATGGGGCAGCACCTTGCCAACTGAATAAAAGAAATGTCTTAGATTTTTTTTCTGTGAATTTCAATCTTGGCATCTTAATACAACAAAGGATTTATTTTTATCTTCTTCTCTTTCTCTTAGACACAGGAGGTGTGAACAACTTCCTAGCCAACTGTGTTCTACAGAGCACCTGAGAAATCAAATTAGAGAGGTTGAGTTATGCCACACATACATCATCAGATACTGCCTTTCTGGACTACGCACGCGCGAACACACACACACACACACACACACACACACACACACAATGCTGGAGAATCTTACACCAGCAGTTTAAGTTTTCAAATAGGAAGTGATATACATTGCTTGCATTTGCAATTGCTTATCCAAAACTAAACGGTGACCCTTACATACACAAGGAGGTCAACATTTTCAACTTTTATGTCGTGACTGGAAGAAGAAAAAAAAATTGATATAAATAAATTTTAGTGTGGCATCCTGGGTGACTAGACATACTGTTAAAATAGAGGCCTATGTTGTGATTAGAATGATGCTCATCTAAAAGTGTAAATTTAAAGTTACAAAATATTGTGGCTTTGTATTTTTACTTCACGGCATTACTGTAGAAAGTATATGGGGAACAAAACCAAACAAACTGAAAATTTATGTTTCCATTTCATTAATAAGAAACATAAGTTTCTGAGTGATTATGTAAATTTTCCATGTCCATACAATAATAAATAGTCTAACTGAATTTGTATCCACTTCTTAGTGAGTCCAAAGTCAGTAGCATTTTCACTATGCTATTTCCTAAGAGAATGAAAAAAGAAGCCTATGTCCTTCAAACCATCACTGAGAAAATTGAAGACAAAAGTCATTAAATGACATGTCCTGAAACGTATTATTATCATTATCATTAGTCATAATGTCTTGTTCTATTGTCAGGCTAGAGTGTAGAGGTGTAATGATAGCTCACTGCAACCTGGAACTCCTGTGCTCAAGCAATCCTCCTGCCTCAGCCTTTCAAGTAGGTTGGATTACAGGCTCTTGCTGCCACTCCTGGTTTGTTCTGGGACTTATGATTTTAGATAGTACAGGAGTCAGAAGAAGAACTAAAATTATCTAAAACTCTTTTCTGAGGATAAACAGGAATAGAGTAAACAATTTGATTAATGGTACAGAACTTTAGAGACATTAATATTTAGAATACTGTATGTGATGTTTGGGAGGCACTGGTGATTCTTAAGACTATGAATATAGATTCTTGTAAGGGTTAGAAAGGAAATTAAGAGCTAGACCTGCAAGTTTTTTAGAAAGTATGAGCTAGGAGAAGTGCTATGTGTTCTTATAAATGAATCCTGAGCAATATCATACATTCTTTAAAAGTATGTGGAGGTAATTTATGTTGCATTTAGGGATGATAGGTTGCCAATGCATTTAATGTTCAATTTCTGTGGTTGACGTCAAGGAGACAAGGGAAGTCTACATTAAAATATAATAGCAATAATATTAGATAATGTTTAGATAAATAAAAAGACATTAAATTATTCTCCATATATAATCCTCTTAGTAAATAGTTTTAAATGTTTACCTACCCTGAAGAACTTAAATAGCTTTTCAAATTTTAAATTTATCCTTTAGCATCTAGCTGACATAAGTGCAGAGTTTCATTTTGTTTGATTATATTTGTTGACTTACTTGTTTTCAAAATAATATGACTACTAGAATTAAAGAAGTGGAAGAGATAATAAAATTATTTTTAAAACCCAAGCTCATCAGCATATATAATATTCTTTAAAAATATCAATTTTACTTGTTTTAACACTTATTAGCTAACAATTCAGTTAAAAAACATGTTTTCTCCCATATGAATTTAATTACATGCTTTATCTGGATCACTAACATTGAACCATTTTTCTGAACTTCAGCATACTAGGTATATATCTAGAAATCTGTTGTTGGAAATCCTCCTGTTAATATTGAACAAAAAAAATGGGGTATTTATATTCTAGAGAGTGTTTTATATTGCAATGGAAATACAAAATAAATACAGCTAATTTTTTTGTGAAAAGGACTGGGACTACATTTTTGAGCATTCATTTCATTTGTACTATTAGAAAATCAAAATAAATTTTATTTATTTATTTATTTTTGAAAGCAGGATTTATTGAGAGGACTGAAAGCAGAACTTATTGGGAGGACAGAAAAGCTCCCACAGTGGGGGGAGACCTGAGGAGGTTGCCCAAAAATAAATTTTAAAAGAATATTCAATGATACTTTAACTCTTAAATGCAGAATTACATTTTTTCTTTTTTATGACAATCTCATTTAATTGTCATAAAATTATATGTATGTGAAAGCTGCCAGTGATTTATCCATTTCAGAAAAGAGTAAACTGAATTATCCATTATAATAAAAGTTGACTGATATGCGGCTCTGGATAGATCTAATACATCATATTTTGCCTCACTAATCAAGACTCCAGAAAAATCATCTCCTTCTCTAAACTGATAATTTCCTGGAAAAACTAATAAAAGGTACTTACTTAATAAGAAGATATAGATATTGCTGTCTATAGTAATAAATATATAAAAATATCAATGTTACTTGTATGCATGTTAATGCTATTTGCATATGTATTATTTGCAAAATGACTTCACTTACTTTTCCTTTGAAATATCTAGTAATATATAAAAATAAAAATTATTTGTCATCTTAATTTCCTTGTGACTATGAGGTTGGCAATTCTAAACTTCTCTGAGTTCCTTGAGTTCAAGGATTCTAATTTTCTCTTGAAATATCTTTCTCTTTTGATACCTTCACTATCTTGTATTTGTACTTTTACTTTAGCTAAATATCCTTTTTTTTCAGAATGCAAATTTCTGTTTTACTTTATATTTCATGTTTAAAAATTGAATTTCCTTGGGATCCTTTCTTCTCCATCGCAGTTAGACTTCTGGAATGTAATGCCTAGATGGCAGTCCTTATAGTCACTCACCTTACTTTTACATCTTAATTCTGATAACCCGGTGTTTCACATTTCTTCTCTTGATCTGCTCTTAACCTCTTAATTGGACTGAAGATAAGTACTACTTGGCCAATATAAACCATATATATTGTTCCTGATTGTTATGGGTTGAATTCTGTTCCCAAAATTCATATATTGAAATACTAACCTTCAGTACTTCACAGTACAAACTTATTTGTAAATAGGGTTATTGCCTATGTAACTAGATAAAATGAGGTCATACCCGAATATATTAGGCACTTAATCCAATGTGACTAGTGTTCTTATGAAAATGAAAAATTTGGAATTAAACAAACATGAAGGGATAATAATGTGGAGATACAAAGCAGAAGTTTGTCATCTTAAGCTAAGAGAAAGACCTGAAACTGAGCCTTTCCTCGCAACTCTCAAAAGGAACTACTTTTATTGAATCCCCTTGACTTTAATCTCCAGAATTGGGAAATGATAAGTTTCTGTTTAAGTCACTCATTTTGTGATACCTTTTTTACAACAATCCTAGCAAACAAATGTGCTGATCTTACCTAACTTTTGCTGTATTTATACCAAATCATAATACTTCCTTCTTGAAATTATTCTTTCTTTTTTGTTCCAAGGTAATTTTTTCCCGCTTCTTTCTTTGACAAATGTGAAAACAATAGTGTTTATCAGGGCACAAAGAATATTCCACGCGATAAATTATGAACTCCAGATAATATTTCCACCATTATCTGTCCCCTGAGTTATAAATACATGCAGATAAGTGCCTATTGAATATTCTCATGTAACAGTTCTTTAAGCAATTCATATCTCAAACTAACCTAATATCACCTTTGTGTGTGTGTGTGTGTGTGTGTGTGTGTGTGTGTGTGTGTGTGTTTAAATCCTTGGTTTCCTACAGCATTGAGCATTGATTTTATCACCATTAAAACAGATGACTACATCATCTCTCTGAGTACCCGCATTTACTCTCTTCCTTCTTTCTTATAGCAAATAAATCACCAGGTTCTTAAGTCTGCTTCTATCCATCACTGTTCCAAATGCCTTATGGAAAGACACCACCATCATTCACTTGAATAACTACTACGTCTCCACAACTGATCTGTCAACATTCAGATAGAATCCTTTCTAGTTTGTCCTCTTTACTGTGCACAGAGTGGTCATTCAAAATTATATCATAGCATTTTAACTATTTGGAGGAAAATATTATTTTTGTTGTCTGAGATATTTAAAATATTTTTATTTTGAAATAATTTTAATCTGTAGAAAATGTACCAAGAATGTGTAAACTTTCTCATGTGCTCTCCTTTCATAGTTGTTAACGTTTTGGCCCAGATTTGTTTTGTTATTCCTCTCTCTTCTTTCCCCTTCATATTATTTGTCATAAAATGTTCAGAGTAGATTGCACGCATCATGCATTAATACTACTTAGGCTTTATTGCACATTTTGAAATTTTTTTCTTTGATAAATAGTATAATTTTCAAGCTCAGAAAATGCATATTTAATTTAATGTTAGCATTTAATCACAACAGTCATATTTAAATATGTCACTTACTTCAATATAATAATGTTCTTTAAAGTTAATGTTTATCCCAGCACATATTTATGTCTAGAATTTTTTACTACATTTAGTGTTCATTCACTTTAATCTAGAAAATTTAATTAGCTTTTTTGTCTTCCATACCATTGATATTTTTGAAAAAAATACAAACCAAGAATTTGATTTTTTTTTTCTTAATTTTGGATTTTCTAATATTTTCTCAGGATTAAATTTGTGTTATTAATTTTTGGTTAAAGTATTTTTAAGTGATGCTGTGCTCTTCTTTTTTTTTTTTTTTTTTGAGTTGGATTCTAAGTCTGTCGCCCAGACTGGAGTGCGGTGGCACGCTCCCGGCCACCACAGCCTCTACCTGCTGGGCTCCGGTGATCCTTCCGCCTCAGCCTTCCAAGTAGCTGGAACTACAGGTGCGCTACCACGTAATTTTTTTGATTTATTGTAGAGATGAGGTCTCACCAAGTCGCCCAAGCAGGTCTTGAACCCGCAGGCTCAGGCAATTCACTCACCTCAGCCTCCCAAAGCGCTGGGGTTACAGGCTGAGCCACCAGCCCGGCAATGCTATGCTCTTTAAGTGTAATACATCCAGAGGTACGTGATCCCATCAGCCTTACTTATGTTAATGTTGATCATGTAATAAAAGGTTAGGCCAGTTACTCTGCTTTGTAGATACTACTTTTTTTTGTTCTTTTCTCATTAATAAGTAATTTTAAAGAAGATATTTGATAATTTTAATATTGTCTTACTCATTAAACTTTGACTTTTTAGATTTAAAATTTACTGATAATTCTTGCCTGAATTATAGTTTATTCTTTTTATATTTCTTTGTCATAAAGTTCAAACATCTTAAATGACATACAAGATGTTGAGTGACTTAGCTCTTAATTACTTCTTTAGTTTATTCTCTTGCCATTCCTATATCTCTATATATACCTTTAAGTTTTTTGAAGACACAATCTGCAATCTCTTACTACTGTAAGCTTTTCACTAATTTAGCTTACATATGTGTGTAAAATACATTCTTCTGCAGTTGAAGTTTCTTCTAATATATCACGGTTTCATCAAAAACTTTAAGGAGCATTTACAAAAGTCACAAAATACTTCTCAGTTTATGCAAATACATTCAATATACTAATTGGAGAAAAATACATCAATTAAATACTACTACTATATTATATTTATTAATGTGGTAATTATCTGTATTCTGAAATAAAATAATAAAGTCTTAGTGGTAGAGTATCTTTCACTTTCTATTAAACTCTCTTTCACATGCAGCTTTACTTTCTCAATATCTGATGCATGTTCAGGGAACCCATATTTACTTCAACAATGTACCATTAAAATGTATTTTAAGCAAAACATATGCAGGCACAAAATAAAATAATACATCGCAAATACAACAACAGCAACAACAAAAATTGGCTGACATGCTATATTGTATGGGTCACTAACTTGTCCCATTAATAAAATAATGAAGAGTTTACTGACAATTTGCACTTTACAATATTCAACATTACCCATTGTTTTCTTTTTCTTCCCAACATAGGTGACCATAATCTTGCCAATATTTTGGGTGCAATTCATCTACATTTTAGTTAAAATTTTAATGCCTTATAAACATTAGATAAACATTTTTTAAATAAGTGTTATTTTAATACACAAATACACAAAGAAAATATAATATGTATTTATTTCATTGACTTCCTGATTTTGATTACACAGAAACAGAAAGAAAATTGAATGTGAAAGATTGGTAGCTATTTTCTTTAACAAAAATTCTACACAAAAATCAGGACAGCAGCTTAGTGCTTCCATTTCTTATGAGATGTTCAGATAGTTTGAGATGCTAAGGGCACATAAAGAAAATGCCAATATAGAGTTTTAAAAGCAATTTGAACTTGTTCTGAAGCCATAGCTTGCAATCTGAATTGTTTTAGTTGATAACCATTTTATATTCTGTCTTGCTCATATCTTTCATTGTCAATATTGCTGAAATTTTTGAAGTTTTTAGATACAACATTCTCTATCAAGTTTCGGTTCTTCCATATTTTACATTCAGCATTTCATCAGCATATCCTACCCAAATGAAGAATTTTCTTCTTAAGGAAAACATATGGATGAGAAAATAGTCATTTCCTTTTTTGAGAAAGCTAGTGTTGCAGGAGTTTGTGACTTCACTATCAGCTTAAACTAGCAACCTCAGGTTCTTGTCCCATGACCAAGAAGATAAAGGAATGTGGACACCAAAAGGATGAGTGAAAGAAGGAGTTTATTATGCAAAAAAGCTCTCTAGAAAAAGAGAGGAGGCCTGAAATGGGTAACCCAGTGCTAGAAGATTTTTTTGTGGTTTTTATCTTGTCTTTTCCGGGGATGTTTCTCTCATTTACATCTCATCTGCCCCTTACCTTACTCCATCTTGAATATTACCCATAAATACCACAGAAAAGATCACAGGGTGGGGGGACTTCAATGCTAATGCTATGTTAATGATATTATAATAAGCCAAGGTCAAGTTAGGACATTTAATTAAGCTACCGCACCCACGTTTAAACAGCAAAAAATCTCCTTTAGCAGTACATCCTGGTTTGAGCGGATGTTTTTAATGATATTAACTACATTTCCAGCCAACAATTATTCAACGGGGGTGATGAAAGGGGCTTTCCTACAGGTAAGTCTCCTTGAGACCCTTCCTCTCTGTCTGCCTAACCAGTTTCTATCTCCTCTTTCACTGGAATATTAATGCACATTAGTATTAGTCTGTACCGGAATGTTAAATATTCCCACACCTAAAATTTGAAGAATCAGATATGAAGTGACATGATTCTGATTCACAGGTTCACAAAAGAGAAAATATCAACATTAACAACAAAATAATGTAAATAATTATGTCTTGTTGAAACAATTATTCAATATACTAATTGAATTGATTATGCATGGAGAACACTTGAGAGTTATATAAACTACGTTCTAAAATATCTTACAGACAGAATTTAGAAATACCATCATAATTTTAATGTTAACATGTAAGAAAGTACTGCCAGTACATATTTAAAGTTGTTCAGTGTTGTATACTAAATGTGCACAGCATTTTCATACTGTGAAAATATAGAAATAACTTAAGTACTGTAATTTATTAATTACCATTTTCTTTTTTCTGTTTCTCTTTTTCTCTTCGTTAAGCGTGTATGTGGATGTGCACATACATATGTGTGTTTGTGAGTGTGTGTGTGTGTGTGTGTTCTAACATGGAATAACATGAATAGGAATTTTCCCACTCTTTTTTAAAGCATACTTAGAATTTAGAACCTGGCCTACAGGTCCAAAGATAATTCTCAGAAATCTCATCAGCTGCTTCTGCTTCTATTTTAAAAGACCAGGAGTCACAGGCATCTATTGAGAGACACCTATCAGCAAACAACTACCAGCCTGAGAGTCTTTTCAATAGGGGAGCACAATTGCAGGCCAGAACAAACAACCTCTGCTCTGGAATAAGTACCGTTATCCTGCCTTCTGTTGTTGTTAATGGCCACATGAACAAATAGGATTTCCTGTCTTTATTGATGTAGACAACCAGGCACCTATTTATACCTCATCCTTTGAGATGTTTTTGGATTGTGTTGTCCATCATTACATTTTTAACTTTTTGACTCAGTTTTTCAATGCTTTGCTTTTTCTTCCAGTATGCCCAGTCTCTTGGTCAGAATTCCCATACTACATTGTTGTTGTTCTTGGTCCAGAGTGCTTACTTCACCTACACTTCCTTGCTCATATTTGACTGTGATGATTATCCTCTCAGGTTTGTTTGATGACATGAGACTGGTTACTGTGTCTTCTTGCTTGATAATTATCCTCTGATGTTTTATCTTTATGTCAATTAATAATAAGTATTTTCCTACCTAATCCTATGCTGACAGATCCCCAATATAAAATAACTGGTGTGTCTCAGGCAGTTTTAATCAATATTAGGGCTTACAGTAGAATAAGATGAATACATAGATAATATAAGCCTATCGCTCCAAATCAGTTCAATAATTACAATGTGCATAAAGTTTTAAATAAATAAATGTATTTATTTACATTTATTTTATGTAACTAGTGAGTAAGTACAATTCTTACAAGAAACCATAAATACCAAAGATGACAATTTTCAGGACACGTTGCTTTACTTCACATCATTATGAGTTTATATATGTGCTTTTCTTTGGCAAAGAAATACCAACTTGACAGTATTTGATCTCCAGAAATGGCTGAAAAGAATATTTTCAAGTTTAAATCATTCTAGAATATTTCATTTGTAAGCCACTCAAGTAGCATATAAATGTGTCTTTATTGTAAAAAAATCCAAATTTTTAAATAAATATTTTGAATAAAAGCATGTTCCTCAGAATTAACAACTATGAATAGCTTGATACATTTTATTTATTTTTCTATAGTAGTCTGCAATATTTACACATCTGTAAGGTTTGCATCTTTTATTTTGAATTACATTCAATTTTCTTTGTAGTGACTTGTTTTATCAATTCACAGTATATTTGAGGGAATATTTTTCTTCTCATTTGTTTTCATAAAGCTCATATCATTCTGTTAATATATGAATTCTAATGTTTAAATGATTTTTCTATAATTCTCATTTGTATTATATAATCGTTCTGACTTTTCAGTACTGGAAACAACTGTGATTGATATATTTAAAGTGCTACAGGCTGAAAAGAGGTTATGTTAGAGTACTTATTTAAAAAGACTTAGAAAGTTGTGTTAGGAAACTATTTTTTGGGGGGTAGCTGAGTTGGGCTAAATGGAGAAGCCACTTGAATTTAAAAGTATACATTTTTTCCTTCTTCCCCTTCACTGTCCTTGGATCCAGTAACTGCTGCTGGTACTGGAGGGAACACAATCATTGGCATTGAGCTCTCTGACAAGCAGGAGACACAAAGTAAAATAAAAGCATGCATGCATGTCTACACACACACACACACACACACACACACACACACACACACAAACATACACACATAACCTGCACATCATGTCCCTGGAGACGCTTCAGCTGGACTCAGATAAGAAATGATCAATTAGCTCTGCTGAACCTACCAAAGACCAAGGAATGTATCGGTTTTCTTGGTCTTTAGATGACAACTGCTTTCTTTCATGTCTTTGTATTAATTTTATGTATAATGTTTAACTCAGTCTTGAGACCAGAACTCCTGGAATATGTAAAAACCATAATCAACTGAAAAGTACTCAGTCCCAAATTGTTCAAGGTAATTGTAACTTAGAAGAATGGCAGGACTGATGCAATCTGAACACTGGTTTATGTCAGAAACGTATTGAGGTCTAAGCAGAGATTAGACAAAAGAAACTGACTAACGGTCACAAGACATGTAGTCATCATTAATCAATAGCTGACATAGATAAGACACTGCCCGCTTTGCTATAAATACTGTATGACAACTTTACTTAAGCGAACAGGTTCTTAGTGGATACAAGTTTGGTCCCTGATCCTATGGAGTCAGAATAAAACCCTTTGTTCTCCCAACTCCCTGCCTCTCATATTTGATTGACTGTGAGGGAAGTAGCCAATTTTTAGATCAGATTGTAACATTAGTAAACATGTGCAAAAGTATATGTTTTCACGTTATAATCACTTTTTTCTAATCTGATCAGTGTAAATAGCACCTCAAGATTTGTTAAATTTGCATTTTTTGTATTTAAAATTCTTATTTGAAACATCCATTTTTACTTCTACCACTCTCTAAGAAGACTATTCTTTCTTATACATTCTTTGTTGCAATTCCTTCATAAATTGTTTTTTGTTATCCATAATACACATTTTTTTTTTTTTGTTTGTTTGTTTGTTTGTTTGAGTTGGAGTCTCACTCTGTCGCCCAGACTGGAGTGCAGTGGTTGCTCCCGGCCACCGCAGCCTCGACCCGCTGGGCTCTGGCGATCCTTCCGCCTCAGCCTTCCAAGTAACTGGAACTACAGGCGCGCGCGACCACGCCTGGCTAATTTTTTGATTTATTGTAGAGATGAGGTCTCACTTGCCCAGGCGGGTCTTGAACCCGCTGGCTCAGGCAGTCCACTCACCTCAGCCTCCCAAATGCGCGGGATTACAGGCTGAGCCACCAAACCCGGCTACAAATATTTTTTAATTTTGTGACCTGGATTTGTTTGTTCGTTCTGTTTTTTTTTTTGTTGTTGTTTTTATATCAGGGCAGATCTGTACCATGGACAAGCAGGATGCAAACTAAATTTCCTGTGAGGAAACAAAAAACATAGAGAAGCTGCACTAAC
>CAUYQG010066889.1:0-46450 GCA_963574415.1 Tarsius wallacei | reverse complement strand
TTAGCCTGCTAAGTAGATGGAGACTACAGGCATGAACCACCATGCCTGGCCTATTTATTTATTTATTTGACAGGAGAATCTCGTCTGCCACCCAGGCGGGAGTGTAGTGGTATGATCATAACTCACTGGTACTATAGAAGTGTACCACCATGCTTAGCAGATTTGCCTGCCTATCTATCTATCATCTATCTATCTATCTATCTATCTATCTATCTATCTATCTATCTATCTATCTATCTGTCTATCATTTTTGAGATAGGGCCTCACTTCATTCATTCATTTTTGAGACAGGTCTCATTCTGTTACCCAGGCAGGAGTGCAGTTGCATGGCCATAGCTCACTGAAGTCTCCAACTCCTGGGTTCAAGCAATCCTCTTTGCCTCAGCCTTCCAGGTTTCTGGGACTGCAGCTTTATACCACCACACCTGGCTAATATTTTGGAGATGGAGTCTATTATGTTGCCCAGGCTGGTCTTGAGCTCCTGGCTTCAAGCAATTCTCCTACCTCGGCTTCTCAAAGTGCTGGGATTACAGGCATAAGCCACTGAACCTGGCCTGATTTTTTTTTTTTAAAAACAAGAGAAAAGCACACTTATTTCTTCTTTACTCTTATAGCTATTTCATTACCAATTATTGTAGTTTCCTTCTGAATGATTTCAGACTATTTTGGGATGATATTGTTAAGAGTATTTTTGGGCTGATGTGTAAGTTCGTAGCGTTTTTCACTTGCCCATGAAATATAAATGTTGCACAATGGTCGACTGGTCACAGTTCATCACATTTGTCAATTCCTGGGTTGACTGATGTGGATCATTGTAGATTAAAGTGTTTAAATAGTATTCATCAAAGCCTGATGGTTTTTCTGAACGTGGAGAATCTCTCAGGTCAAAGTGGCCCTCTTTGAAACAACAAAACCATTTTCTTGCCGTGCTTTCCCTGTTGGCATTCTCCCCATACACAGCACAAATGTTTCAAGCTGCCTCTGCTGCCTTTACTTCTCTGTTGAACTCAAACAGAGAATATGTCAGAAGTGTTCGCTTTTTTCCACGTGATACTTCATCTTCTTTAGCCCACAAATAGCATTGACTTTCTTCAAATCTGCAAAATTCAAGGTGTACCTACAAGCACAACATTGTCATTCCAACCGACAAGCAATAGACAAACTCCTAACACCACAGTGATGCCATGCCAAAAACAAATGCTATGAACTTATGCATTAACCTAATAGTTTGTGGTTAGGTATAGACTCTTAAACAGATTACCTGGGTTCAGATCTCAGATTTGCCACTTACTGGAGACAGGTAATTTATTTAACATCTCATCTTGCCTTATCTGTAAAACAGGGATTAATAAATACCTACTTTACAGATATGTTGAGGATTAAGTCAATTTGTAAAGAACAGTGCCTGCAAATAGTATATGCTGAATAATTAGTTACTCTTACTCACTCTCTAAAATAGTATTCTCAGTAAGCTCTAATAGACTTTAAAAGTAAAAAACAATATTTCAAACTTCAGAAAAATTCAACTTAGTTATTTTTAGGCTGCTCACACTCATGCACACAAACGCACATACACACTGACTTTCCTTTTAAACTACTATAGTGTTTTCTAAACTTTAGTGTGCATACTGGATTACTCAGGGATCTTAACATGTAGATTCTTATTTAATAGTTTTGGAATAGGTTGAGATGTTGCCATTTTAATAAGCTGGATGTAGCTCATCCCTAAGCCATACCTTGAGTAGCAAAGTTACACAATGTTCAATAAAGTGGTTCTCATTTCCCCTATCAGTGCACTATAAACATGTAGGCATTTTTTGTTTTAAAAATGAACCTGTGCTCTGTGTTAGACTAGTTAAATTAGATCTCTGTCTTTGGTGTTCTGGGCGGCGGTGGCGACATCATCGTCGTCATCATCTTTTGGTAAAAATGTCCTGGGTTATTCTCATGTGCAGCCAGCATTATGCGCCATCACCTGTGATCCGAAGGAGAGTCTGAAAGCAAGATCCTATCTCATCAGTTAGTCAGTCTGCCAGGCACAGTGGTATACACTTCAGTACTTCCAGTGAGCTGTGATCATGCACTGCACTCCTACCTGAGTGACAGAGCATGGCCCTGTCTCAAAAGAAGCACAATTTTATGTCTTCCTTTACTTTATCATCCATTTTAAGCCCATTTCCTCTGTATAGATGATGTACAACTAGCCAGAACTCTTAAACAGGAAGGCAGCTAATATGTTGGCCTGGAGTTTTCTTTTCACTAAACTAGACTTAAAAGCTTGACTCAATAGCCTTTTTTATGGCTCCTGTTTCCTATTCCCTTTCTTTGTAATCTTCTTTGGACTTTCCCTACTTTCTCAGCAGCTTCCATAGAGTATAGTAATCCACACTAGATGTAAAACTTTAACAAAACTGAACAATGGCAGGGGCAGAATAATAGTAGTGTCTTCCATTTCTAAACTGCTGTGACTTTTGTTAATTAAAGTAGAAAATTTGAATTTGTTCCAGAATTTTTATGTTTTTTGAGGGTTAAATGTATTTTTTCTACCATGATGATTGTTCCTTTCTTTTAAAAAATTTTTTAAAATTAATTAATTAATTAATTTTTGAGTAAGAGTCTCACTCTGTCACCCAGGCTGGAGGGCAGTGGCGTGCTCCTGGTCACTGCAGCCTCGACCTGCTGGGCTCAGGCGATCCTTCCACCTCAGCCTTCCAAGTAGCTAGAACTACAGGTACACACCACCACTCCCGGCTAATTTTTTTGATTTGTTGTAGAGTTGGGGGTCACACCAAGTTGCCCAGGCTGGTCTCGAACCTGTGGGCTCAGGCAATCCTCTTACCTTGTCCTCCCAAAGTGCTGGAATTATAGGGGTGAGCCACCACACCCGATCTACGATTGTTTTGATATACCGCTTTCTTAGGTTATGTTTCCTCTTCCTTCTTTCTCACTCTACTTTTTGCTTTCATTTCCCATCTTGCACCTATTTTGGGGGAGAGACAGTCAATATTTTCTCTTGAACTATCATGTTTTGGGAAAAGTATTTTCCAACGTGATCAAGATCATGTTAACTTTTATTTTATCTAGCCATGATGGATCAGTCAGGATCAGGTCAGGAAAGCAATCCACACTAAATAACTTCAGCCGCGAAGATGTAATACAAGGAATGGGTTATGCAGGTGTTGGAGACTTAAAAAGGCAACGGGTAGCCCTGGGGTAGCACAGGGGCAGTATTTGCTGGAAGCAGGCAGTCATAGAGTTAGGGTTCAAAACCTCTGGAGGAGGTACTTTCTGGTAACTGTTGGTAATTCTGAGGGGGATTTCTGAGAGCCAGAAAAAGCCAGTGGCAGTCACCAACTGCTGCTCCTGGGGTGGAGGGCTCATGCTGTGGCAGTGCTGACTGGAAAGAGCACATATTGTATTCTCCCTCTGTTGTCCCCACTAGCAGTATGAGGAGGCTGGCTGACCAGCATTGCAGAGATCAGATTGAAGGATCGATTTGGAGCTAAATAACTGGTGCAGGTAGTCTTCTTTTCTGGTTACACGAGGGTATAGGCCTTGGGTCTCTTGGTCTCTTTCCTAGCTACTGGAACCCCAAATGCTCTTAGTGCTCAGGATTTGGAAGGAAAGTGGTTGTTATTATTATTATTTAATAATTTGTCTAGTTAATGTGATTTAGGGGCACGAGACAAGATTACTTGCTCTAAGATAACTTTGTCACAACTTCTCTTGAGACTTTAGATTTAATCATTAGATATTCATTCTTTGACTCTTGAGGGGTTTCTGTTTCTTAAAAGCCTTTATTTAACATGTAACAAATTGTGGCAGAAATAATGATGCTGTAAACTGAGGTTAAAGCCGTGCATGGTGGTTCATGCCTGTACTTCCAGCAGTTCGGGAGGCTGAGTCAGGAGGATTGCTTGAGGCCAGGAATTTGAGGCCAGCCTGAGTAACAGAGTGAGACTCTGTCTCTAAAAAAAAAAAAAAAAAAAAAAAGAAAAGAAAATAAAAAAATTTATGGGGGTGTGATGGCTTGCACTTGTAGTCCTAGCTACTTGAGACTGAGGCAGGAGGATTGCTTGAGCTTAGGAGTTAGAGGCTGTTGTGAGATATGATCCTGCCACTATACTCCAGCCTGGGCAACAGAAGGAGACCCTGTCTTTAAAAAAAAAATTTTGACTGCCTATTAACCAAACAGTAGCCTATAGTGGGAACCAGTCTTTGAAAAGAAGATTATACCCTCTTTCTTATTCAGGTATCTACCCTTCTGCAGAGCTTCTCATATTTTAATGTGTATATGAATCACTTGTGGAGTTTGTTAAAATTCTAATGAGAGTCTGCATTTCTAGAAGCTCCCAGGGGAGGCCTAAACTACTAATCCCTAGATTAGACTTTTCTCCTCCCTTCCCTGCTAGAGAACCCTGGTTTAGCTTTGATCCCCTGTTGGACCTGGATTTGGGTGACTGAGTGGTGAGTGAGCATAAAGTACAAGTCTCCTAGCAGCCCGTCTAAGTGTCTAGAAATGTGTTCAGCAATTTTAGCAGAGGTATCTGTTTTTTTCCAGGTGGAACCTGAGGGGTAAATGTCTCTGAATAGGTTGAATTTTCTTCCATTATTTAATGCTGCCCTGATGAAGAGGCACGCCTGTCACTTGTTATCCTGGAAGGTGTGAAGCTTTTCAAGTAATTGTGTAAATGTTTAAGGGAAACCGAGTAATGGGAGATAGGATAGGATAGGATAGGGCAATTAGCACATTTATGCACCAGATAACTTGCCTATTATTAGATTGCTCTTGATTGGCTCAGGCAATCCTCTTACCTTGTCCTCCCAAAGTGCTGGAATTATAGGGGTGAGCCACCACACCCCATCTACGATTGTTTTGATATACCGCTTTCTATGGATTTCCAAAATGTGTTGGTGTGACTTTCTTACTGATTGTATTTCTTCACTTTTGACAGTTTCATGTATTTAAACTTGTTGTCAAAACAGAGTCTTGCCTTGAGCCAAAAAAGTGGCAGTCTTTCTTAATTTTGAATGGAGCCCAAATTTATGAAGTTGTTAATTGCTCTTTGCATCTGAGTTAGTAAAAGTCATATCTGCTTGGTGAATGAAAAGTTAATTTTTTATTTGGTTGCCAACCTTCAAGATCTTCTCTCTGCCCTTACCTTACTTCTTGTTTCTGTTTTTTTTTTTTTTTTGTCTTTAGTTAGACCTAGATTTTGAAAGATTCGAGGTTTCTTTTGTCTGTTGATGCTTATATGAATGTTATCCTTAAGTTTTTAATTCAGGCTATAAGTAGACAGATAATTGGCCTCTTAATCAGCTGGGGTGAGAGAGTTAAAATGAAAGTTAAGTTTTCAGGGGATTCCTACAGAAGGGTGAAAATAGGCTCAATTTTAGGATCCTAAACAAAACATTGATTGGCATATGGAGACCCTTGCATGAACACAAATGTCCATATTTGAATATTTATAGAAGATAATCTGTCAAAATTACTGTTATTTTAATTTGCAGAGCTTGGCTGATTACCGCAGTTGGATGTTAGTGGAATTCAAGATGAGGAATTGTAAATATATTCTGGTGTGGAACATGGTTTTTGTCCTTGAAGCTGTTTGAATATTCCTGCCTCTCCCACCTACCCTTTTCCCTTTTTTACAACTTTGGGGCCTTTTTGTATTAGGTGAACTTTCATTTTTTTTTTTTTTTTTTTTAGGGAAAAATATTAAAGTAGTGTGACTGTGTAAGGATGAAAATTTTTACTAAATCTGTTGATATTTAGTAATCAGGAACTGTTTAAATAATTTTAACTGTCCAATTTTTACTTCAAAGGAGCTATTCCTGAAGAGTCATAACTAGGGATTTATAGCTCATTTGAATGTTTTGTGTGAGACATGTTTCATGTTAACAACAAAGAAAATGTATACTTCTAATAATTAATATTTTCCCTTTCTTTTATCTCATTTTGAACAGCTAGTAATTTTAGTGACCCAGATTCAAGCAATAATACCTTTCTTTGGAAATATCATGTGGTTTCTTCAGCATCTTATGTTCTAGAGGAAGGAAGGTAAGCCATTTTTTACAGTTCATATTGAAATAACTATAAATCTATCATTTTTTTTCTCTCTTTAAAAGCCAGGAACTCTATTTTCTTAAGATAGTCTCCCCTCAAAAAGAAAACACTGTTATTTATTAATGCAGTATCACTGTTCCTCCAAGGATTCTACTGAGACTGGATTATTTCAGCTCTAAAGATGATACAGTGCCTTTCTCAATGTCGTGTGACTTTTTCTGGAGCAGGACTACATTCTGTGCTCTACCTGCTGGACTGTTTGTCTCACATAGCAATTGTCACCTGAATAGTTTATTTTTACGAATATTACCATCTTTTGGGTAGTTAATTTTAGTTTTGATGTTTTCTTTTTTCCTGATGTTTTCTTTTTTAATGTCTTGTAAACTAATAATTGAATCTGTTTTGTCAGTTATTACTTTAACTAGAAACTATATCAAGTAGTAAGTTGTAGTTTCATTTAGATACTGACTTTGTTTTGGAGCTTCGGGACTTTGTTTTGGAGTCTCAGGAATATATTTTATGTCTAGCAAATTAAGAGTAGTACTTTTTTTTTCTGAGTTGGAGTCTCACTCTGTCACCCAGGCTGTAGTGCAGTGGCATGCTCAAAATCACCATAGCCTTGACCTGCTGGGCTCAGGTGATCCTTCCGTCTCAACCTTCCGAGTAGCTGGAACTACAGGCTTGCGCCATTATGCCCGGCTAATTTTTTGATTTATTGTAGAGATGAGGTCTCGCCAAGTGGCAATCCTCTCACCTTGGCCTCCCAAAGTGCTGGGATTATAGGAGTGAGCCACTGCACCCGGCTAGAGTGGAACTTTTATAGCATTCTTTCCTGTCTTCCACAAACTTCCATCCTCATTGTTATTTGATAACTATTTTTTGACTAGATAAATTTTTTTTTTCACTTATTACTACTTTTCTCTCTTATTTTTGTGAACATCTCTAAATCCTTTCCCATGTATCTTATCTTAATTTCTCATTATCTTCATAGGAAAACTTACTTGTCTAACTCTGTAGTCATCTGCTGCCTGGTTACCAAAATTATTAATAATTCCTTAAAATGTTACCCTAGATCCTAATTTGGTAATGGTTCACCATCTGATCACTGTAAAGAGTTCAGAGACGTGTCTTGTACCAAATACATCACAGATGTGGAAGTAATAATAATAAAACAAAACTTATATATGTGTGAGGTGAAGATACTGCCAATATGTTCCCTTGGGTCTGGCCATTCTGATTTTCTTGCTAAGTTTGGAGGCTTATTTTGCAAAATAAGTACTGTTGCAAGGGTGCTTTTAAATTTCTTAAGGTGAATTAGATATTACTTTCACCTTAAATTTTAATCAACATGCAGTTAAATAGGTTAAAATTCAACTGAATAAAACTTAAGCCAGTAATATAAATAAAGAAGTAAACCATTTTTCAGTGTGATTTGAAAGTAATTTAGCTGCATTTTCTACTATAGGAACAGCAAATAGCACTCTACGGTGAACTGAGATTTCCTAAGTAAATTAATTTTGATAAAGATTAATTCCTTGGCAATAGCAAATAATGGGGATTGGCATCTAAATGCCATATTTCACATAAACATTTTCCTACTGCTTTTTTTCTTTAGCAGAAGAACTTGTAAAGCTTAAATTTGTGTAGGAGGTATGATAATGCTATTTTAGGAATAAAGAAACAGGATTTGTTATCTTCAAAATTAAGCAGTAAAGATAACCAGTGAATTAGAGTACTTACTGATAGGTTTTTAAAAAGCTCCCATGGAAATTTAATATATAGGCATTCATTTTGGACATATTTTAATTTGTAATTATATTGCAAATTCTAGGGCAACCACTAAAATAGGAAAAAAGAAGCATAGTTGATATGCAAAAAAAGAAAAGAAAGTGGAATCATATAAAATGCTCAACTGAAAGCAAACACAAAAGTCAGAAAATGAGTGGAAGACAAAAATAGGAATAAAGAATAAGGACAATGACTAGAAAATTATAACAAATATAGATATTAATCCAACTAAATCAATAATCTCTTTAAACATTACTGTCTTAATACATCAATTAAAAGAGATTGTTAAGAACATGACCCAACTATATGCTATCTCCAAGAAACCTACTTTAAATATGAAGACACATATAGACTAAAAGTAAAGGGATGGAGAAAGATAAACTGTGCTAACACTAATTTTAAAAAAAGCAAGAGTAGCTATATTAATAATTTTAGACAGCACTGACTTCAGAGCAAGGAAAGTTATTGGGATATAGAGGGACATAATATGATAAAGGGGTCAGTTCTCCAAGAAGACATAACAATCCTTAATATGTATGCACCTAACAACAGGGCATTAAGATACGTGAGGCAGAAACTGGTAGGACTGCAAGGATAAATAAATGAATCCATTATTATAGTTGAGTACTTCAGTACCCCTCTAGCAGGAATGGGTAGATCCATGAGGCAGAAAATCAGTAAGGACATAGTTGAATTCAACAGCATCATCAATCAACTGGCTAAAACTGACATCTATAGATAACATCATTCAACAACAGCAAAATCACATTCTTTTCAAAATGGAAATATTGACAAACTTAAAAGAATTTTTTATATTTTAATTTTTTATCTGCAGAATTCACATCATAAGTGAGTGATGAAAGACAGAAAGTAAGGAACTCATTTAAAAAAATACAGCACACTGGCCAGGTGCAGTGGCTCAAGTTTGTAATCCCAGCACTTTGGGAGGCTGAGGCGAGAGGATTGCCTGAGCCCGCTGGTTTGAGATCAACCCGGGCAACATGACGAGACCTCGTCTCTACAATAAAAATCAAAAAATTGGCCGGGTGTGGCAGCCCACGCCTGTAATTGTGGCTACTTGGAAGGCTGAGGTGGAAGGATCACCTGAGGCCAGCAGGTCGATGCTGGGGTGGCCGTGAGTATACTACTGCACTCCAGCCTGGGTGACTGAGCGAGACTCCAACTAAAAAACAAAAACAAAACAAAAAACAGCACACTATTACCTGCTTTCCCTTTACCTCTTACATATTCTAGGGTAAGAATTTTAACCCTTTGCACTCAGTGTTCCCTCTCAGGAGACACCGTAAATCTAGCAGACCACTCGAATGATAAAGAGATGCTGGTGATTATATAGGACAAACTTATGCCAGTGCAAATTTTTAAAAAATGTATGCTTTCCTGAAGTTTTTCATTGAATTGCACGAAAAAGCAAATAAAGAAATGGAATATATATAGAGATATATGTAAACAAAATTAACTGATATTGTGTAGAAAGAGAATGTGAGGAGTGTTTTCACAGTGGTGCACAGATTAGACAATAAGTTATGTATTGTTAATATAGGAGGAAGAAAAACAAGACTGCAACGACTGCTTGAATAGAAAAACGCCAGGTGGAAGATGTCAAAAAAATTACTATTGCACAACATGTATCAATGAACCTGCAATGCACTTGGTGACTGTTTTGCACATTACCACACATTAGAAAAATAAAAGCCGGGCTCAGTGGTTTAGCCTGTAATCCCGCGCTTTGGGAGGCTGAGGTGAGTGGATTGCCTGAGCCCGTGGGTTCGAGACCCGCCTGGGCAACTTGGCGAGACCTCATCTCTACAATAAATAAAAAAATCAGCCAGGCATGGGTAGCACTTGCCTGTAATTCCGGCTACTTGGAAGGCTGAGGCGGAAGGATCAGCCGGAGCCCAGCAGGTCGAGGCTGCAGTGGCCGGGAGCAGCCACTGCACTCCAATCTGGGCGACAGAGTAAGACTCCAACTCAAAAAAAAAAGAAAAATAAAAGATACATTTTTTCATAACTAAGTATCTCAATGTCCAAAATTTCATTATAAACCAAATATTATTGCAATACAAGAATTGGTTCTAATGGTTACTACTTAATTTGAAGTGATTCATTTTTCATATTTTATAAAAAGGTATGATTGAGTTGCTGGTAGGTGATTCGCGAGATGTTTTCAAAGGGTCAAAACCTTTGATAAAAAAAGAATACACATTTCTTTTGCCTCAAGTTTGACATAATGCATGAAGGAGATATGGGGGCTATAGACTTTTACTATGAAATCTAGCTGGCACTCTTTCATTCAGCAGCTCCTAGAAATATCTCATAAAACTCTTTGTTTCAGAGGAACAAAATTTGAAAACTATTAAATATGAATATCTTAAGGTTTGGATGATGTTTTATAGTTATTGACCTGAAAACTCCAGATGTGTAAGTGCCTTGTTCTTTTTGAGTGATCTTGAGGAAGAACAGAGGCAGATGAGAAAGCACCAGAGAGAATTTGTAAAGGGAGAGAGGTCTAACTGGATTTAGAAGGCTAGTAGAAGACAGATACAGTCACGCATTGCTTAACGACGGAGATAAGTTCTAAGAAACATAACATTACATGATTTACTTGTTGTGCAAACATCATAGAGTGTACTTATACAGACCTAAATGGTATAATCTACTACACACCTGGGCTATATGGTATAGCCTGTTGCTCCTAGGCTACAAACATGTTCAGCATGTTACTGTCCTGAATACTGTGGGCAATTTGAACACAGTGGTGAGTGTGTATCTAAAACTCACCTGATTATAGAAAAAGTACAGTAAAAATATAGTATTATAATCCATGGGACCACTCATATATACAGTCCGTTGTTGACCAAAACATTGTTATATGGCACATGACTGTGCTTTCTATGGCAAATTGCTGAACTTTTTAAAGGAGAAATGAAAGTTACTTAGCTTTGAATTCTTATTTGCAATTGTGGTACCAAGACCACCCTTTTCTTACTGCTCTTTCCTTTAGAGCTAGGCTAGTGGGAGTAGGATTATGGGCTTAACTTAGTGGAAGTAGTAGTGACGTTTGGTAGGATGAGGAGAAATATTTCTGCTTCTTTCTCTAAACTTTAATTTCCATTCTTTGATACTCAGAGTGGTGTTTCATTTACTTGCATCTGGTTCAACAGGATGTCTGAATTTTAGCAAAGCTATTTTATTGACAAAAGACATTCCATGTTTTCCTACTGGATTAATATTGGGTTGACGTCTATTTGCATACTAAATGCTGCATCATTGTTATCATTTGGCATTTTTAAGTAGCCTCAATGTATTCTACATTAACTGGCATTTGTAAATATCCTATTCCCTACTCTAGAGGGTACATCCTAAAAGGGAGCTAGTGGTGGAAAAGAGAGCCCTTTCTCACATAGATAGCTGCCTGGGAACCTTTCTATAAAGACCTTTGTTGAAGCATCACAGTCATTCTTTGAGTGGCTGAGATAGGAAATGACAATCTTGTAAAACAGGGCCTTAAAAACAGCTGTCAGGTAGACTCATGATAGTGACCGTATAAGGAATTACCAACATGGATGTGACTTTCTTAAGGAATTGGAAATCTTTCTATTAAAATTAGATCAGTGAAATTGTTCTTCTCTGTACAATACACCCCCCCCAAATCGAAACCAAAAATAAAACAGCAAATCGAACAAACTTCTCTCCTTATGTTAATAAAATGACCGTGAGATCTATGGAGTAAGGAAAAAGGAGAAAACTTTTATTTTCAGAGTAACTTTCTGCAGTTTGGGAATCATAGCCTCTGGGGTAAAACCATAAGCACAGTCTCTGCAGAAGAGGAGGGAATCATGGCATTTAAGCGTTCTAAGCATTTGTTTTACATGCATATTCGTATCAGTTTTGGAGAATGTCTGTGAATATGTTTGGAGAAAATCTAGTGCCTGTGCAGTGAGTTAACATATATGTAACATACATCCCACATTCACTTTAGGGTGGAGTTTTAACATGAAATTGAAGTGTAATTCAGCTATTTACATTAAAAGATGACTCTAGGAAACAAATAACATTTTGTGCAGTCTCTGAAAGCTGACTGGAACTGGCTTAGGCTCTGTAGCTTTTTATCAGAAAAGAGTGTAAGACTGGTCTCCTATCCAGTGGGTGCTGCCAGCAGGATCCTCATGGCAGGAATGTCTTGATTGACTGGCATCATGCAGTCCACTGATGTCAGTGGGGCAGTCCTTCTCTAGAACAGGTTTCTGCCAAATTACAGGAGGAAAACTTTATGGCAGTTAACAAACCTTATAGTAGTTGGAAGTGTGGGTGATAGCGGAGGGCTTGGGGAGGATCCCCGCAGTGAGACAGAGACAGCGGTCCCCAGTTAGGCCCAGTGCACTGCCAGTGCTGACTCCTTGGAGTGTTGAATATCTCTTCCCAAGAGGGATGATCCTTGATCCCTACTCGGTTACCAGGAAATAATTCAGGGATGAGTCACAGAAAGGAAAGGAAAGAACTTTAATTTGAACCTAAAGTATTCACTGGAGAAAGGGCAGTGTGAGCAATGCAGGATCTCTGTGAGGGAGACACACTGAAGGGAGGGAGGACTGGCTTCAATCCAGTTTTGTATGTGTACGTGTATCTGTGTGTGTGGTGTGTATATGTGAGCTTCATATCAGTTACATGCCACAGAAAGTTTCTTGACCTCAGGCTCAGTAATTTTTCATCCTTCCTTGTGCCTAAGCTAGCTAGCCTGCCTCATTGGGGTATGTTAGCAAACCCTTTTCTCTGCTATGACCACTTAATTTTTTTTTCTTAAGTGTCTCATCTTAAACACACAGTCCATTTCATCTGTCAGCTGGGGGTACAGTGTTGACACTTGGATCACATTTGTGTGGTTTGAGGACAAAATCTACTAGTGTATCAATAACTCTGGCTTGTCGTGTCTGCTGAGTGGTCATAAAAAACCTTAGTGAAGTCAAATCACTTCTTTCTTCAGCTTTCTCATCTTTAAAACAGAGATAGTGCTTACCTTACAAAGTAATGGTGAGAATTAAACAAGGAAATGTGTACAAAAAATGTGTTGCATGCCTGGTACATATTTGGCATGCAATAAGTGTTATTTTGCATGTTTCTCCTTTTTTCATTAGTAATATTTGGATTTCAGTCCTTGAATTCAGTACTTACTAGTTGTGGAATTCAATTATTCTGTCTTTGTGAACCTTAGTTTTCTTTGACATAAGATCAATAATACTTCATAAAGTGGTGATTGGAATTCAGTTTATAGTGCAGTCTAGAAAATTTTTCTTTAATCTGAATCTGAATGTTAAATTGCTAAAAATTTATATGAATATGAGTTTTGCTAGATGAATCTTTTGGATATAAAAACCCAGATATCTTTTAGGAATATTTAGTAGGAGAAATATAATAAGTAAGTCTCTAGAGTGTTTTTGCAGGAGACTGTACAATAGCTTACTGCATCGTTACACTTGGTGCAACTCATTGGAATAGTAGGGAAATTATGAACTCAGAGGATTACTTTCTCTTGAAACGGCACCTCTAGAAGGAATATGCAGAGAGCACTAATTTAGGAAGTCCAACACTGGAACATACCTTTTTCTTTGCTTTTATTCTTTTTATCTTAGGTGACTTTAAATTTTAATAAGATTTCAATCATGGTTTCATGGGCATGTATTGGAAAATAAATCTGAAAATTTCCAAGTTTAGTAAAATTAGAGAAAACTAATAAACCAATAGTCAAGTTTAGCTGCAAAATTAAAGTCAGGACTCATAAATGAATCATGTTAAATGAGTTGTGAATTAAATCAATGTTAGTGTTGAGTTTAACTGTGTGTTAAATCAATATACTTTTTTTGACATAATCACAGACTAGAAATCAATATATGTGGTATATTGTATTGAAGGGTTGCAGTAGGAGTTTGTATTTCTAAAAATGTTATAGTTCCATGAATTTTAATTATATTTGTTTGAATGTCAAATCTCTTTCATAATCATCAGCAAGATATCATTGCCTTTGTATTTTGTTGTAGTTGAGTCAGCTTTTGTATATATTCAAATGAATATACATTTTAGCTCATTTTCTGGTTTCCAAGGTTTAGGAGATAATTTACCATATTATTTGTTAATTACTTTAAAGAAATTTCATTTTAGCTATGCACAGTGGCATGCATCTGTTGTCCCAGCTACTCTGAAGGCTGAGGTGGGAGGATTGCTTGAGTTCAGGCAGTTCAAGGCTGTAGTACACTATCATTGCACTTGTGAATAGCTACAGCACTCTATCCTAGGCAACATAGTGACACCTTGTCTCTTCTTTAAAAAAGGAAGAAAGTAAAAGAAATCTCAGCTTATTATTTTATTTGACATGTTATGGCTCCTTATTAGACACTGAAAATGTTGGACAGAATAGAGAATAGTTCCTGCGTAGTCCTTACCCGCAAGGAAAAAGACAGAAGAAAATAGAATCAAAACTCAATTGTAAAAGCAGTAAGTGTAGACAATCTTCTGCCGAGAACATGGAGATGAATATATGTGTGATTGTTAAAGAAAGGCATATGGATATGCTGACTTTGCTGTGTTTAAGTATTTTTGTTATAAACAAAAGGTTTACAGGGTGAGAGCAAGTGTATTAAAGGTATTGTTGAAACCAAAATAACTTATTTATTTTTCAAGGTTTTTTTGTATTGTGCTTTTTCCTCCAAGGAAAGCAGATACTTAAAAATAAACCGGGTAATTATTTTGTAACTACTTTATCCTTAATAATTTAATGTTAATAAATACTAGAATTATGTGATGTTACATTTAATTTACAAATTATTATTTGGGCAAATTATTCTTAATATCATAGTGATATACATCTCCCCTCCCTCCATTTTTATTGTGATAAGACAGACATAACAAAATTTACCATTTAATCTTTTTTAAGTATACAATGCAGTGACATTAAGTCCATTCACATTGTTATGTAACCATCACACTGTTCATCTCCGGAATTTTTTCACATCTGGAGCTGAAACTCTTTGCCCATTAAACAATAATTCCCTATCCCCCCTTTACCTTTAACCCTTTTAATCACTATTCTGCTGTCTATGATTTTGATATTTTAAATAACCTCATATGAGTTGAATCATACAATATATGTCCTTCTGTGACTGGCTTATTTCGCCTAGCATAGTGTTTTCTCCACATTTTAGCATGTATCAGAAATTCTCTCCTTCTTTTTTTTTTTTTTGAGTTGGAGTCTCACTCTTGTCACCCAGGCTGAAGTGCAGTGACATGCTCACGGACACCACAGCCTCGACCTGCTGGACTCAGGTGATCCTTCCATCTCAGCCTTCCAAGTAGCTGAAATTACAGATGCCACCATACCCGCCTAGTTTTTGTGATTTATTGTTGAGACGAGATCTCACCAAGTTGCCCAGGCTGGTCTGGAACCCCCGGGCTCAGGCAGTCCTCTTGCCTCAGCCCCGCAAAGTACTGGGATTACAGGCTGAGCGCATTGTATGTATATATACATTTTGTTTATTCATTTATCCATCAATGGACGTTTGGGTTGTTTTCAGTGTGAATAATGCTGCTATGAACATTGGTGTGCAAGTGTCTGTTTGAGTATGGAAATGTTATTTTGTATATATTTCAAGAGTTAGAATTTTGTTACCTCAAATGTTTTTATTTTCAGTGATATCAGTGAATATTTATTGAATATCTTACATATTCTAAGTATTTAGGGTAAAAGAGTTATAACATGATATTATTTTTTAAAAAATCTACAGTCTAATAAGAATACTAGAATGTGTTTATAAGACCAAAGTACCTGGTTAGCATATGCTTTTTGAAGGTGAGAAGTTTTGCAAACTTTGATTTAAACCAGTGTGTCCTCTCTCGCTAAGGTTTTTACCTGTTATCCTAAACAGTCAGGGGGCAGAATACATGGCTGTAATAAACATACGCGTTTTCCACTCAAGCATGTGCATTTAACATTCTAGCATACATTTGGGGTGATCATATTAACATGAACATTGGATCATGACATTCTTTTGAACAGTCTTCTTTGAGGAGCTTATTGTTGGGTGGCTTTCATTCCTTCTCCCAAACACCCATCTTCATCTTATCTCCTGTCCCCTCACCTACCTTGAGCTGGATAATTTTTTGTTGTGGATATATAAACCAGCTTAAGTGTCAATGATCTAAGAGACATCAGAAAGATGTCTCAAGGTTCTTTCCAACTTTGTGATTCTAATTTAATCCCTATGGTACCTGTATGTTGCAAGTGAAAGAAAACAGAATGGCAAGCATGTCTAGACTCCAGAGGTTTCTCAGCAGATCTAGTTCATAATGATTTTAAAGGCCAAAACACTGATCGAAATAAAAGCATTTTGGTGTGTTTTTGTGTTTTGGTGATCTCTTTTCCCACCTCTTTGAGAGTATTTTTCCTGGAAAAGTGAAATAAGTTCTTTTATGAATTCAGTCATAACTTTGTAGTTCAGTTGGACTTTTAGGTTTTTCGTATGTGCAGGTGTATGTGCACCCTGGGCCTTTTGGAATCCAGCACTGCAACGCAAGCCTGAGAGTGCTCCTATTTCGAATTTCCACTGAGTGTTACAGAGACCAAAGGACAACATAGGCATCAGTCCCTTTGAATGACGTTTTGAATCTTGAAATGAGCTTTTAAAAACATAGCTGTGCAGAGTTTCCAAGAGATAACACTGTAATAGTTTTTTTTCTCCTTTATATTCATCTCGTTAGCTCCCCATTGCAAGTGTGAACTGTGAGTGGTGAAGACTCATTACTTTGTAGGGTAGCCTGGCCCTAAAATGAAAGTTCTTTCTCATAGCCCTTAGTCTCTGAACTTGATTCTGTGAGCCTCTTGAGAACAGGGACTGTGGCTTCATTTTTGTAAAGCATTTAGTAAGGCCAGTACCTTGCACATAATAAAATGTATCTTCTGAGGTTATGAATTTATGAAGAAAAAGAAAACAATTAACTTTGAAGTTAAAACTTTAAAAAAGGAGTTAATTAAAGAAGTGAAGAAGGATGAGTGAAAAAGAACAGCCATCCATTCATTCAACACATACATGAAGGTCTACTGCGTCCCAGACACTCCACTAAATACTGATAATAAAATGGTGATAAATTAGACTCAGTTCCTACATATGAAATTTGTCTCGACTAGAACAGTGAATGGCATACAGTAGGCACTTCAAAATTTTTGAGTAAGTGAATATTTTTTGGTGGAGATTGATTTGAGGAATGGAATATTTTAATGAGGAAGTGGAAAGTGTCCCATTTATTGTGTTATAGATATTTTATTTTTAAAAATGGAAACAAATTGTTTATTAATAGAGAAATGAGTTTATTAATAGAGAAAATTAGCCTGGCTAATTTTTCTGTTTTTTTGTAGAGACAGGGTTTCAGCAGGCTGGTCTTGGTAGTATGTAGAATGTAGCACAATAGAGCCCTTAAAAATGAGAGAGAGATATATTTTGACTGACACAGAAAGATGTTCTTTACCTAATGTCAAATTAGACAAAGAAGGTTATTGAATAGGATGTATGAAATGATTCCTTTAATGTAAGATTATTTACATTTATGTAAAAATGTCCCAAAATATGGTAGAGAAATGATAACAATGAATAATTCTTCTAGGTGGTAAGTTTTTTCATGATCTTTCCTTTATCCTTTAGACATTTCTGTGATTGTTGCTTTTCTTTTACCATGACCATGTGCCACGATTTAAAAATAGTGATGCTATTATAAAACGTTTTTGGGGCAGTTTCTCTCATCCATACCAGCTCTGGCATGTCTCTCTATCTTTCCTCTTTTCTTTCACTAATAAACTTTGTTTTAAAACTTAAAAAAAAAAAGATTTTGGGCAAATTGTTTTTTTAGCTAAATATCTATGTCAATAAACGTACTTAACTAATTGGTATTCCATTGTCCTGTAAATGTAAAAGGTATCTACATTAAAGAATTCTTCATTTTCCTTCTGTAAGAATATAGTTAACCAGAGGGAAATACTTTTAACATTCAACATTTACCTGTAACATTTATCTGTAACACTCAGAGGGTATAGTTTTAAAATGAACAATAGCATTTTTAAGCATATGTAGTGATAAAAAAATTTTAATAATAATTTTAATTTTGTTTTGAAAGCACTTTGAGTTATGGATACATAATTAAAAGATGGAGAGCTAACATTGTGAATATTTTTGGTCTTAAAAATTAATTTGGGCCGGGCATGATGGCTCAAGCCTGTAATCCCAGCACTTTGGGAGGCCGAGGTGAGGGGATTGCCTGAGCCCATGGGTTCGAAAACAGCCTGGGAAGCTTGGCGATACCTCATCTCTACAATAAATTAAAAAACTAGCCAGATGCAGTAGCATACATCTTTAGTTCCAGCTACTTGGAAGGCTGAGGTGAAAGGATTGCCTGAGCCCAGCAGGTTGATGCTGGGGTGGCCGTGGAGACTCCAACTCAAAAAAAAATTAATTTGGATTTAGTTATTAATTAATATTAGATTGGACTACTTTTTTTGTCTGAGGATTTGTTTTGGTTCTCCCCTTTGCTTATTATGACTACTGATTTCCTTTTCTTTTTCTTTTTGAGTTGGGCCCTTAATCTGTTGTCCAGGCTGAAGTGCAGTAGCATGGTCATGGCTCACTGCAGTCTTGACCTCCTGGGCTCGGGTAGTCTTTCCTCCTCGGCCTCCTGAGTAGCTGGGACTACAGGTGTGCACCACTATGCCTGGCTAGTTTTTAAATTTTTTGTAGAGATGAGGTCTCACTTTGCCCAGACTGATCTCTAACTCTTGGGCTCAAGCATTCTTTCCACCTTGGCCTCCCAAAGTGGGATTATAGGCATGAGCCACCACACCTGGCAATCTGTTTTTCTTAATTAAAGGAGAAAAGACATGCTTTTTGGGAGTCCTGGTTATATCTAGTCAATATTCTTAGTTTTCACAGTATAATAGGGTATATTGAATTATTAGTACCTATTTCCTTCTTAATTTTTTTCCAATCACTTGATATTTTTATCAGGAGACACTAATGGGCTAATCAAAAATATTCCATTCTATACATAGTTTGCTTGTAGCAAACTCGTTGCATTAGAAATGTTATAACAACCTTTTTTTTTTTTTTTTTTAATCCTCCAGAAGATTGTGAAGACTGGAGTATTAGAGTTTCAAACTATATATGATTCAATTTGAAAACTGTCTCTGGCTCTGTTTAACTTTTTAAATGATATTATTAGAAAAGGTTAACTTCAGTTAAAAATAAAAGTAGTATTCTTCTTCAAAACATAAGTTTTATTTTTTAGACTACATAGGTCTTTGAATTTCGATATATCAAATTTGAAACAATTTTTTTGTATTTCCTAGTATTTGAGTATACAATCTTTAAAAACTGTGTATTTAGCTATAAAATCTTTAGAAGCAGTGAGCATATGAAGCAAAGATACCAGACTATAAACCTTGAAGGTTTATTTTAGGCGATTTTTAGATTTCTTTCTCTTTCTTTTTTAGTTTTTTTGTTTCCGGAGAAAATAAGATACCTAATCCAGTTCAGTGAATATGGTAATTTGAAATCCAGGTAGAAGAGTACATCTCATTTTATCTTCATTTTTTAACATGAGATAATTTGTAAAATGGAGAAGTTGTCTTGTTAGTTGTTGACTCTGTTCTAGTATACAAATAGGAATCTTATTTAGCAATGCCATTCTATTTTAAAGACTTTAGATGTTTAAAAATAACTTATAAAAGAATTAAAGAAAAATTGAAACGAAATGCTTTAATAGCATAAACATGAATGTTAGTACTTATAATTCATAATTTAAATTGTTACATGAAGACATGTATTTACATAAAAACATTGCATATATTAATCTAAATGAAATTGTTTATTTATTTTTAGAGCTAGGATCTCACTCTGTCACCCAGGCTGGAGTGTAGTGGCTGGATCATAGCTCATCGCAGCTGTGAACTCCTGGCCTCAAATGACACTGCAGCCTCAACACCCTGAGTAGCTGGGACTATAGGCATACACCACCATGCCTGGCTACTTTTTCTATTTTTTTGTAGAGACGAGGTCTCAGTTTGTTGCCAGGCTGTTCTTGAACTCCTGGCCTCACGCGCTGTCCTGCCTCAATCTCCCAAAGTGCTGAGATTACGGTCGTGAGCTATTGCACCTGGCCGTTGCTTCTTTTATATACGCTTATCATATTTGTATTTTCTTTCATTGTACTGATTTATTCATTATTCATCAATATTTAATGTCTACTATAGTCCAGGTACCGTTCTAGACCCTGAGTGAACAGTGAACAAATTAGACACTGTTTTAGACTCTGAGTATACAAAATAGACAAATTATTGATCTTTTGGAACTTACATTCTAGTGGATATATAGATACTAAACAAATAAGTATGTCAGATGGTGGTAAGTGTTATAGAGAAAAGTAAATACATCAGGGAAGGTGATAGGGAATGTTGGAGTGGCAGCCAGCATTCCCTATCATTTTGTATTGTGCCATTTTTATATAGAATGGCCAGGGAAGGTTTCACCAAGGAGTTCATAGTTGAGTGATGCCCTGAATTTGATAAGGGGCAGAGCTGATAGGATGAATATTTGGGCAAGTGTTGCAGACAAATTCAAAACCCCTGTGTTGAGTACAGGCGTGGCACACTTAGAAATACAATAAATTGTTTCCTTTTTGCAATTATTTGTTTGCTTTTTGATTTCTTGGTAGATTATAGGAACTGAATGTGGAGCTTATCTCTGTCTTGCTCATCATTATATGCGGCAAACAAGGGGTAGGTGGTAGATAAATATGGATGTTGAGAGGGAATTTTGGGGGACTCTCTCTCTTTTTTTTTTTTTAAGTTGATACTACCAAAATATTTCAAGCATCAGAGGTCTTTATAGACCATCTAGATCAACTCTTTTTGATGTTGAAACTCTTTTTGATGCGTGAGAAAGCAAGAGAGCTCTTTAGATAGAATGATTTCCAGAAGTCAGGTAATGAGTAGCATTCTTAGCTTGGTGAAGATTCTTATCTCTAGTTCTAATTCTAGTTCACTGCTGGGGGAGGAGACTTGTGTGGAAGACCTTCTTGCAGTCTGAAGTTAGATTGTGTGGTTGGAATTCCTGCTTGAGGCTTGCCAGCTGTGATTCTCTCCTTCCCTAACTTCACCTTTCAATGCCCTAGATCTCTTATCTGTGGGACAGATACAGTGCTATTTCCATTCCTGTACTCTTTATGTCATAAACATTTTGTCTTGAATAATGGGATTTTTCATTAATCTTCTAGTATACTAATTCAGACTATTTCTTTTTTAAGGGAGGTATGTATGTATGTATGTATTTTTGAGTCTCACCCTGTTGCCCAAGCTGGTGTACAGTGGAGCAATCATAGCTCACAACAGCCTCGACCTGGGCTCAGGCTATCCTTCCACCTCAGCTTCTAGAGTAGCTGGTACTACAGGTGCGTGGCACCATGCCTAGATAATTTTTAAAAAGATTTTTTGTAGAAACAAGATTTTGCTATGTTGTCAACTCCTGGGCTCAAGCAGTCACCCCTCTCTGCCTCCTAAAGTGCTGGGATTACAGGCATGAATCTCTATGCTTGGCCAGGAGTTATGATTAAGAACACGGGAGTTTGAAATCAGACCTACTTGGCTTCTATAAAAGTTTAATTCTTAAAGTTATTTGTTGGCATATATTACACTTTTTTTTTTTTTAACTAATGTGGAAACCGTCGGGAAAACAAAACATCTGAAGAGTATTTGAGCATCAGGAGTTCAGTATTCATTTAGGAAAGGGATGTCAAAATAAAATTACTAAGCTGTATAGAAGACTGGTTACCTTTTTATACAACAGTCAAGCTATACCACTTTGGAGCCAACAATCCAAATTGAAAAAATTTGGAATGTAAAACATTGAGTTCAATTTAGATATAATCAAGTTCATCATCATCTCCAGTGTCATCACACTGCATTTCCACATCATCTCCAGGACCAAATCTATCTTTTTTTAATTGAAGTTAGCATATTCTGGAAGCTTGCCATATGCCTTCAGACTTCTGCCTTCATCTGCATTGTATTTTTAAATGGCTTCAGCTTTGTTTCCTAATAGTCTTGCAGAGCAACCAGTATAATGTCTGAGGTGTTCCTTCAAATATTTTTTCTCAGCTTTCCTCTGATACGACTTTACACCATCACATTGATTTTAATTTTCCATTTCCAACATGCTGATTCTTGAGCAGTTTTTGTTTATCCCCTTTACACACCAACTTTTTTTTTCTGTTTTTGGATTTGTTTTTATTTTTACTCCTATATCTGTTTTTATCTCCCTTACCTTATTCTTGGGCATGGCAGTGATGGTGGCCTCACAGTGTCTTGGACTCCTTACTGGTGGGGGCAGTGGCTATGGGGGCTGCTAGCCAGGGGCATGGGGATGTAGCCCCTGGAGGCTTGGTCATCTGCAGGGCAGAGTTTTGCAAGTGAGGTGTTTAGAGACTTGCTCAGCAAATCTCCTTTAGTCAGCTTCCCTCCCCTTTCCTCCCTTCCTCCCTCCCTCCCTCCTTCCCTCCTTCCCTTCTTCCCTTCTTCCTTTCCTCCCTTCCTCCCTTCCTCCCTTCCTTCCTTCCTATTGTGCAAGTGTTTTTTCAGGTTTCCTAGGGCAGCTCTAGAATAACACTCTTATGTGTTCTTAGTTTTACTGAGTGGGCCTGTGCTGAGTATCCCAAGGATTCACTGAGGGCTCCATCTTGCTTGTGAAAATTTGAAGGATTTCTGGCTCTTTGTGAGCTCTGGGAATTATTCAGCACTAGCTACCTGGTATACCTGGTGATTTTTCTCTCCCAGAAATTGTTTTTGCTCAGTTTCATGGATTTTCACCCTATGCACATATAGATTGGTGTTTGTATTCAAGTAATTTAAGGAGTTGTTTGTTTGTTTTTAAATAGGTCTTTGTGTAGCTCTCTCATTTCAGGGCCTTTTCTCCAAATTTTTTTTTGGCCTTTCTGAATTATGATCTCTATCTTTTCAACTCAGCAATGGCACTGATTTTATTTGGGCTTCTCCTCCTACATACTGTAGCCACAAAAGTGCTTTCAGAAAGAAATCCCAGGCAATTATGGGGCTCACCTGTTTTGTTTCTCTTTCTTCATAAATCAGTTTTGAGCTGCCAGTTGTCCAATGTCAGATGCATAGTTCTCCAGTTTACTAGTTGTTTATACTTGGAGGGTAATTCTGGGTCCTCCTCCTACTCCCTCATGGGTGAAAGCAGAGGTCTCGTAATACTTCAAAACTGGGGAGTGTTATCTTAGCAAGTGGCACATCCCACTCTTTTCGGAGTGAGTTCAAATAGTTATGTGTAAACATTTATTGTTTAAATGTTACTTAAATTAAATTTATTATAGTAACAACATTTCTGTTACTCTTCCACACATAGCTGTAAATAAAGCCTGCTTTGGCTGCTTTTCAGCTATGTTAGTTACTAGTCAACTGATGCATTAAATTAAAGTTGGTGTAACTCATTTTTTTATAATAGCTGAATCTTTTTGGTACTTTTAAGCCTCACTGAAGATTACTGCCTGCTTTATGGTTCCCTCTCTGTCTCTCCAGAGTTTGATATAACAACAACAACAAAAACCTCATAACCTCTTACTTATTAGTATAGAAACTTTTAAACAATGAAAATATTGGTTTTATATTCTCTTTGTTGAAATACAGTGAAATGGTGGGGTGTAACTTTAGTACTGCTCATTAGTTCTTTAAAAATTTCCCAATTGGTTTAAAAGCATTGGTAATTGGAGGTAGAATACAAATATAAATTGGTGGGAAATAATTGAGAATGTCTCATAAAGTATGAAATTAAGAAAAAAGGATGTGTTTGATGAAGCACAATACTCTGATCCTAAATCTTTTTTTAAAGGATATGAGGTGCTCATGAAAGAGTTAAATTAATGACTGTCATGTGTACGGTTGACTCATTTGGTGGTATGAGCTTTATTCTTTATCACTGAGTGCTTACAGTGTTTCAGTTACTGTACTAGGTATGAGGTACACCCTACCTGATGATCATTGTATGGCTATGCTGTTCTTGGAGAAGGGACTTGAAATTCTTAGGGGAGTGTTTGAAGATAAGCCAGTTATTAACATTGTGATTTGTATGTTGTGTGTTTAGAGTTAACAATTTTGACTCTAGCATCAGAACTGTACATTAGGAATCTTAAGGAAAAATGCTGAGAAAATTTATAGCCATAATATGCATATTTCTCAAGGGATGAGGGTTAGAGTTATGATTTTATGTGAGAAAACTATAAATTCATTAATTCTGATAAATGGCAGCAAAATGTCTGTTTTGATTTCATTAGCTTTTGCTATTTCTTACATTTTTCCCTGATATCTTAAAAAATTACTGCGTGTAGGCTGTACACAGTAGCTCATACCTGTAATCTCAGCACTCTACAAAAAATAAAAAAATTAACCGGGTATGGTGGTGCATGCCTGTAGTCCTAGCTATTAGAAAGGCTGAAACGGAAGGATCTCCTGAGCCCAGGAGGTTGAGGCTGAGGTAATCTTGCCACTATACTCTGACTTAAAAAAAGGGGTTGGGGGGGGTGGAGACTAGGGCCTTCATTAGACACAGCCACTGCACTCCAGCCTGGGGACAGAGTTAAAATCTACTCCCCTCAAAAAAAAAAAAAAAAAGATAACGTAGATGTATCCATTGAGTTTGGTGTGGCAAAAAAACCTGTTCCCCTTTAATTTTTTGATTGCTGGTATAAAATCCAGACATCTAATTATTCAAGATGTTTAGATACTAATGACTATTCAGTTGTGAGAAAATTCACATTGATGCACAGTAGTCACTAGATCCATTTGCCAGTGCTGCTTTTGGTTTTGGTCTGTTCTTGCTAAGAGAGATGGTTCTAACTATTGTGTTACCTAGGCAATATGGATGCATACTGAGCTTCATCCTCCTAAATCGCTTACATTGAAATTCATGGGTTATGTTTTTTATTTTGGTAGTGTGCTCCCTTGCATCTCTGCCCCTGAAGAGGCAGAGTAATAATCTCTTGCTCAGTCAAAGCATGTTGCTTTGGTTCATCTGTAGTTGAGAACAAGGGCTTCCTCATTAAATATATCTGTCTATAGATCTTGGCTCTTCTTGGTTTTGTGATCTTAGACAAATTAGTTAACCGTATCTGATATTAGCATAGTTTAGTATTTGAGTGAACCCCGGAACAAACTTGTGTGGATTTGAATCCTAACTCTGTTACTTACAAGCTGTGTGTCTTTGGGCAAGTTACCAGCTTTTCTGCCTCCTTTTTCTCATCTGTAAATTAGGGATAATATTAGTACTTATCTATAACACACTTTGAGTAACTTGGCACATGGTAAGCACTCAATAAATGTTTGCTATTGTTTTCTATAAAATGAAGGTAAAAATAACATAAGAGGGTTGTTGTGAGGCCTGAATGAACAAAATAAGTAAAACACTTTGCCCAGGGACCCAGTGCGTGTTCAGCAAATGGTTAAATGATGCCTATTCACATTGATGAGGGCAGATCTTCTGTACTTAATCTACTGCCTCCAGTGCTAATCTCTTCCGGAAACGCCCTTACAGACATACTCAGAAATAATGTTTGACCAGCTATCTGGATATCTTTTAACCCAGTCAAGCTGACCTAAAAAATTAACTATCCTAAGATATTCTGGTTTTCAATCACAAATCATACAAATATTAAATTTTAGCCTGGCTTGGTGGCTCATGCCTATAATCCCAGCACTTTGGGAGGTGGAGGCAAGAGGATTGCCTGAGCCCAGGGGTTTGAGATCAGCCTGGGCAACTTGTTGAGACCTTATCTCTATAACAGATCAAAAAAATTAGCTGAGTATGGTGACATTTGCCTGTGGTTCCATCCACTTGGCAGGCTGAGGCAGAAGGATAGCCTAAGCCCTGCAGGTCAAGGCTGTGGTGTCTGTGATCACACCACTGCACTCCAGCCTGGGTGACAGGGTGAGACTCTGACTTAAAAAAATATAATATGATAGATAGATAGATTAAACTTTGATATTTCCTGTCTTTCTGTTAAAAAGTTTTTTGAAACAATGTTTTATAGGGATGGAATCCTACTATGTTGCCCAGGCTAGTATCGGACTCCTGGCCGCAAGTGATCCCCCCACCTCAACCTCCCAAAGTGCGGGTATTACAGGTATGAGCTACTACACCTGGCCAGAAAGTATGTGTAAAAGGAGATTTCTAGTTTCTCTTACAGTTCTTAAAGTCAGCAGGTTTTATTAACAGTAATTTTAAAAACATAGCATTGTTGGTCCTGGTTCTGCTACTTGCTGGCTCTATGACCTTGGTGGAGCTTATTCAATCTCCATGTGCCTTTATTTCCTTCACTGTAAAGTGGGGATAAGAGTACTCACTTTATAAGGGTGTTAGAGGACTAAATATTATGATGATTGTGAAGCAATTAGAAAAGTGTCTTGCATTCAGGAGCCACTATATAAATGTAGCCATTATCATCATTATATTCAATGAGGGGCCAACATGATAGGAAATGTTATTTTTAAAATTATTTTTGAGACGGAGTTTCATTCTGTCACCCAGGCTGAAGTGCAGTGGCATGATCATGACTCACTGTAGCCTTGACCTCCTGGTCTCAGGCAATCCTTCTGCCTCAGCCTCCAGAGTAGCTGGGACTACAGGTGTGCACTACTACACCTGGCTAATTTTTAAATTTTTTTGTAGAGATGAGGTTTTGCTATGTTGCCCAGGCTGGTCTTGAACTCCTGGCCTCAAGCAATCCTCCCGCCTCAGCCTCCCATGCCTGGCCGGCCATATACAATCCTTTTAAAGACAAAAAAATTCAGACTCAGAGAGAGTAAGATATCCTGTTGGATTCTTTACTGGCCCATTTCTATATTGGAATTGCCAGGACTTAGACCTAGTTCTATCTGACCTTTTAGCCTGCACTTTCCAAGAAAGATTGTGAATGTTTATTTATTATTTTTATTGCATGACTCGAACTTTATTGCAATACCTTATTATCTATTCATAATCATATCTACTCATAACACCTCCCAAAATCATCAGATCCCTCTGTGGCCTACTTTTTTACCTACTATATTATGTGCGTTTGTCCTTCATAGTTTAAATTGAGCCATAATATCTCACCAATGATTGTACCATAGTTTATTCCAATTTCCTTCATTTTGGAATATATATACACACACACAGTATTCTATATGCCATTCATCTAGCCCATGTTTTAGTGAATTGAATATCGGCCAATGATAAATTTATGATGTTCTTTATAGATAAAATAGTAAACATTAGCCTTTAAAGGACTTTCATGCCTCTTGTGTGAAGAGTGAATGTTTATGGTACTTTTGAATCTCTGATATTCTTTAGAAACAGTTTTTAATCTGTTTGAATCTGTACTTTTGAATCTATTATTCTTTAGACACAGTTCTCTAGAACAGGGATCCGTGGCCTGTTAGGAACCAGGCAGTGCAGCAGGAGGTGAGTGGTGGGCTTCATCTGTATTTACAGCTGCTCTGCTTGCATTACCACCTGAGCTCTGCCTCCTGTTAGATCAGGGACAGCATTCAATTCTCCTAGGAGCATGAACCCTATCTGGAATTGCACATGCAAGGGATCTACGTGAGGAATCTAGGTTGCGCACTCCTTATGAAAACCTAATCACTGATGATCTGAGGTGGAGCTGAGGTGGTGATGGCACTGGGGAGCGGTTGCAAATACAGATTAACATGAGCAGTGAGGTTTGACTGCACAGAGACCATAATAAATCAATTGCTTGCAGACTCGTATCAAAACCTTATCAGCAAGTGGCAAGTGAGTTGATGTACTTCAATTGTACAGCTATATCTGGTGGCAGGCTTTAGTCAGAATCTGACACTTATTTTAGTCCACATGTAGCCTGCCTATTTTATTTACCACTTCTGTCTGCACCTCTTTTTTTTAATGGTGAGTTGTATAATTATTTCATTATATATTACAATGCGTTCATAATAGAAATAAAGCGTACAATAAATGTTATGTGCTTGAATCATGCTAAAACCATCTCCTCTTCCCCGTCCCCCCTCCCGGCCCCCAGTTTGTGGAAAATTTATCTTTCTTAATGCCAAAAATGTTGGGGACCGCTGCTCTAGAAAGATTGTGAATGTTTATTTATTATTTTTATTGCATGACTCAAACTTTATTGCAATACCTTATTATCTATTCAGTGTGTTGTTTAAGGATTCACAACTTACCAAGAGTTGGCTTGAATGCAAGTCCTTGGTTTGAATTCCATTTGAACATATTTCTGCGCATTTACTTTCAACATTTTCTGCACATAAAAATCAGTGAGTAAACATATGAGAATAACTTTAGATCTTAGCTCTAATTGTCCTCAGGCTTGACTTTATCTTTATTTTGCCTACGATTTTGACTATAGGTTTTACATAAATAATATGTACATTTGAATAATCATGTATTCACTTATTTAACAAACATTAATAAGGAGCATGTTCTGTTTTAGTGCTGTGCTCTTAGCTCTTGCTCTACTAATACATACATTTTAGTATAGGAGGTAAATAATTAGTTTATTTATCTCCTATACTATGTGTTGTAATAGAGAATAATGGAGGCAGGTGAGTGCCTTTTTTTTTTTTTTTAATAAAGTTAGGGTGTTGTAGCATTATAGAATTCTTGTAGGGCATTGTAGTCATTCTTTCATTCTTTCTTGCTTTTAGAGTCCCAAATTTGTTCAGGAGTCTACCCTCGGGGATAGATTCTTATTAGTCTAAGCCAGTAATGGTAATCCTGTTCCACATATTATGTCAGTGATTGATTTTGCAAGGGACAGGTGACTCAATCTTGGCTAATAATATGTGCAGATCTTCAGGGGAGAGATGTCTATCAGTAGTTTCCTTTCTCTTAAAATGAGACAGACTGAAATAGAGTCCCAATTGTTCTTTTGTATGTAATTGCATGTGACTGGAATTGAGGCAGCTAACTTCTACCAGGAAGAAAGCTAACTTGATGACAAAAGCTGACATGCCAGGGGTTAGAACAGAAAGATGAAAATGTTTCATGGAACCATTGAATTAACTTTTTGTCAATTTAAAATTTTAAGTTTTCTTATTTATTTATTTTAGATAGGATCTTGTGCTCTCGTCCAGGCTGGAGCACAGTGGTGACATCTAGCTCACTGCAGCCTTGAGCTCTTCTGGGCTCAAGATATCTTCCCACCTCAGCCTCTCCAATAGCTAGAAATACATGTGTGTACCACCGTGCTCAGATTATTCTTTATTGTTTTTGTAGGATTAAAGGTCTTGATATGTTGCACAGGCTGGTCTCAAACTGCTGGCCTTAAGCAATCCTGCCATCTCGGTCTCCCAAAGAGTTGGAATTGCAGGCATGAGACACTGCACCTGGCCAAAATTTTCTTTCTTTCCTTTTTTTTTGAGTTGGAGTCTCACTCTGTCGCCCAGACTGGAGTGCAGTGGCCGCTCCCGGCCACCGCAGCCTCGACCTGCTGGGCTCCGGCGATCCTTCCGCCACAGCCTTCCAAGTAGCTGGAACTACAGGCATGCGCTACCACGCCCAGCTAACTTTTTGATTTATTGTAGAGGTGAGGTCTCACCAAGTTGCCCAGGCGGATCTCGAACCCGCGAGCTCAGGCAGTCCACTCACCTCAGCCTCCCAAGGCGCAGGATTACAGACTGAGCCACCGAGCCCGGCTAAATTTTCTTATTTTTAAAGCTACTTTGAGTGAAGTTTTTTTTTTTTTACTTGTATTCTAATATGTCGTAATTGATACCACTTGTCAGAGACTGTCTCTGAAAAGAGGTGTTATGTTATTTGAGTAGAGATCTGAATTATGTGAATGAGCCAAAGGTGGATAGAGCAGCAAGAACAAAGACCCTATGATGGATAAGAAATTGGCATATTTCAGAAGGTGGCAGAAGGCTGACATACTTGGTTTCTAATGAGCAAGGGAAAGATAATAGTAACTAATATTTATAAACTACTTACAGTCACTTTTACACATAGTTATATGATCTTCACAGTTATGTGAATTTCCACTATTATGAATCTTATTTTATAGTTGCATAAACTGTCTATATGCTATAACCCATGACTGATTTGAAATAGTTGCTCTTGACTGGATAAAAAAAATATGGTACATATACACAATGGAATGTTATACAGCCATAAAGAAGGACAAAATTATGAACTTCACAGCAGCTTGGATGGACTTAGAGTCTATAATACTGAGTGATCTATTGCAGAAACAAAGAACTGAGTATCACATGCTCTCACTCATAAGCAGACCTTGAACAATTATTGAAATACTATAAGAAAAGGATTGGCAGTAGCGGGAATCTGCCCGGGGAAGGGCGTGGCACACTTCATCAACAAGGGTACTTGCATAATGAACATTTCTATACCTAACCCTGAATTGTACCCTACATCTTTAAAAAAATTTTTATAAAAGATATTTTTCAAAACTTTAATTTGTACCTTTCCAGAGTCTGCCATTCACACATGGACATAAAACAAAGTGAAAATAGAGACTGATTGCTAAGTAACCTCATTTATCATAGACCATTTTTGGGTTACTTAGTGTTCAAACACATCCTTCTATGCATAATGATAAAAAAAATAATGTCCTTGTAACAAAAAAATTTTGAAATCTCTTAAACCCACAATTGTACTGTTTATTTTTTTTTCCCTAAAAGGAGATATTTGACATCCACCAATTATTCCCTTTTTCCCTGGCTAATGTTCATTGTTTCTCCTCTATTCACAATAGTCATAATACTATTTTGAATTAAATCTCAAGCATTTAACTATAAAGTTGACTAACAAAACAAAACCAGCTTGAAGTAGCTGGGAGTATATTGCTTACACATAAGGTGTAGAAAACATATAAAGATCCAACCAATCAAGAGGAGAAAGCTGCAACAACTAAAAGAAAAAGATATAACTTTTCTTGAACCATCAAAAAGTTGATGTCACATAACAGGACAACTAAATAGCATAACATACACAGGGCAGGCCCCTTCCAAGTGATGTTCTGAGAACATGGGCAAACATGGGCACACCAGTAGCAGAAAATATGTGAAAGAGAGTCTTGGAGGCATACCAGATGGCACCAAGAATTTGGTGCAAGTTTTTAGCATATTGGTAAAAGCTGACCACCATAGGCTAGCAGGACGGTTCTGAATCCCCAGCCACCACAGACACAAATGGAGTCTATTCCCATTCATGCTCTCGGTTGCACAGATCTCCACTGGAATTCATGAAAATAAGATATGCATGACAATACTTAAAAGTTAGATTGATTTCATTATTATTAACAAAGAGCTTAGCATTAATAACATTCCCATGATTTTATGGACACTGCTGCCTGAAATGTAGATTTAACAATTTATAATCCACTTAATTTCTAAGAGCAGTTCATTTGTTCTCTGTGCCAACAATATAATTAAAAAATGCTACTGGTAAATGCAAGTACAATTTTCAGTGATCCATTGTTTGCTGACTGGTGGAGTGTAACTCTGCAAATTATGCCCATCCTAGGCATTCCAAAACTAACAAGCTTAAGCATGAAAAACCCAACCTATATGAATAAATATAAAACAAGTAGACCATATCGGGTTTAATTACATTCCATTTTACCATTCAAATGGAGTTACAAAGAAAAAGTAAGTATTGTTTTAGTTATTTATTTGCCTTAAAATATTTACTCTACATCAAACATCTTTAGGCATCGAATTTTAAAACGTTCTATATGAAAATGTACAATTAATATAATTTACTTAGTTCAATAGGCAGTTAACCTTGGAAGCATTAACAAAGCTTTTGAATCTTTGCGAGACTATATTCCAAAACATTTTGCTTCACTATTTTATGTTTAGAATGTCTTTAGCCTTAAATTGAAGATCAAAATTTATCATTTAGGTCTATAATCTTTCTATGTTCTTGGTCTGTATTTGATATTACTGATTAAAATGAAGAATATTAATTCACAAATAGCTTAAAAGATCAAAATGTGTAAAACCCCATCTGAATTTAGTTGTATGATGTATGGCCTGTCTGGGAATAGGAATGTTGTATTCAAAGTAAAAAGAATCCAAATGATATCAATTATAAAGATAAAAGCATAAAACAAAATGTTTGCGGAGTGTTTCATATGTAATCTCCATGACAACAGACCTTGTAGGTTTTGTTCACCATTGCCTCCCCAATTGTTTTGTGAAAGTTGCTCAATAATTATTTTCTAATGAAATGGTAATGAAGAAAAATATAAATATTTATAACCACATCAAAAAAATTTTTCTGCCTTATGAGAAATGCCATTTCTGCTTTGAGAGGAAAAAAAAGTAAATAGGGAAAACAAAAATCACATATTGAAAACTCAATATGTCTCTGTAAATATTTTTCCTTATTCCATATTCACATCAACATTGTATGGAAGTTGTTCTTTATTTTGCTCAAAAGTGAGGCAAACACTACTATAACAATGTAACCAAGATTGCACAGTTAGAAAAATAATTAATTCTAACATATCTGCCAAGATAATTTGTTCTTTCTTAGAACTTAAGCTATGAATACATTCATATAACTAGTAAACGATAGGGCAGTCATTTTGGTCATTAAAATCATTCCAGTTATGCAAGTATTTCACTGCCTTAAATTAATATACGACTATCTATTAATAAGCAAATTACTTAAATTTTAATCATTTGCATTTAATTAATTTCTAGTGTATTAACCTTGAGGAATTTACTTGCAGAGACTATGGTCTATGTTCCTAACTACATAAGGTTCTCACGATTTTGGCACAATGACCCAACACGGTTCTCTAAGACATTAAAAGCGTGAAATACTCTAGTCAAACTCATTCACTTCATTTCCAGTAAAGACTTCAGATGTGAATTTATTCCCCATCTGCAATTAAAGAGAAAAAATAAGAAGAACTTATCATGAAAACTGAAGATTCACTCAGCTCATTCTCTCTTGCTCTTTCCCATTTGAGTTCTGATATGATCCTTCAAAATAGACAAAAGTAAAGGAAGCCTCCCAGGAGGATGAGAACAGCATTTTCTCAAGGCTTTTATCCTTCAAATTCCCTCAGTTCATTTCTGAAAATACTACTCTGTAATACAGAAAAGATACATTGCTCTTCTCATAACCAGGTAGCACTATCTTTTGTCAGACTCTTTTGTCACATTCTCGATTGAAGACTGCCACCGTGATCTATCACAGAAACAAAGAACAGAGTACCACATGTTCTCATTCATAAGCCACCCTGAACATTTACCATAATACTGTATGAAAGGGACTGGCAGTAGCGGATACTACTAGGGGAGGGGGGCAGCCACAACATCAATAAGGTTACCTGGTCTCAAACCAGAGGAAGTGGGGGCCAAGGGGAGGTTCAAACTTCATTACCTGTGTGATGACCACTTGTATACATAATCCTGAATTGTACTCCACATCTTTAAAATGAAATAAAAATTAAAACAAACAAACAAACAAACAAAATGACCGGACTACCAATTAAAAATGTGAGACTTTAAAAATAATCCTTATGTGGAAAAGCACATAGGCTGTTATGTGAGTATTCTTCCTCACGTGTTCTTTGTTTATAATTATTAAAATGGAGGACTGGTTTGTGTGCTGACATTGCTTCATCTAACCGTAGTAATAATCCTATGTGGCAAAGTAGTTTGGGGAGGTAATTTTATCTTACTATTGAATACATAAATCTGAGATCCTTCCATTTCAATATATAATGCTAGAAACGGTATTTCATAAGAAAGGAGATATCATCAAGATAATGAAAAATAAAGGTGCTCTACTCATAGGAAACTTTTAGGGATAATCGATGGCTTTAATTACTTATCTAGATACAAGAGCAAAACTTCTATAAAGGAAAATGACATAAAATAGCAACATAAGTATATCAGTCCATTTAAAAAAATAAACCAACTGTTGCTCTGACTCATTTTGCACATAGATTTGCTTGGTTTTTAGAATGCAAATTTTAAAATCATTATGCTAATAGCAACAACAACTTTCAAATATTAAGGACTTACTCTTATGCATACATAATAACTTATCCTTATGTATGCATTATCACATTTAGTTTTCAGAACTCAGAGTAACCACATTTACTATATATTGTAATTCCATTGTATAGACAAAAAAACTGAAGACAAAAAAAATCACATAAATTGCTTAAAATAACAGGTATGGTAAATAGTAGAATTAGAAATTAATTATCTTTCTTGATTGATATACTATTATCCACTTTTGTGTCTGTGCTACCTTTAAAATTATATTTTTGTGATAATGATACATATAATGCCTAAAATGATTTAAAACATCGCTAATTCTGGATTTAAGAACATATTTTATTAAATATATTACTCGCAGAAAACGTGGCATGATTAGAATTTTTGTGAATTTAAAATATAAAAGCCCTATTTCTTGAGTGATACAAAATATTTAAAATGTGGATACCTATTTGATACACAAATATGTTTTCACATCATATTTATCATTATCATACTTTTTATCGGAAAGTATTATCATACTACTATATCTCACATCTTCCCTTAAAAAAATGATTACATAAGTCATTTCTTTATGACTACTGAACAGTACTTTTCATTATATCAACACTATTCATACAATAGAACATGCTTAAACAAACTTGATCTAGCTTACATGACAATACAATTACATAATATTTTCCGTGTAATACATTGTTTTATGATATTATTAATAAACTTAAAGGGAGTCAATATGTTTCTTTTATCCATGATGATTCTTTTCATAGGTATATCTAATAATCCTTAGCTTATATTCTTTCCTAAAATCTTGCTAATATGGGAAATTAAGTGTTAGCTATTTTGACAGATTTAAAATATGGAATCAATGTACAAAATGTGTTATTTATTTTTATATGGTCAAGAGAACAATCAAGATAATATTTTCTGAAGACAAAAATAAAGAAGTTTGACATTCTCTTATGTATTTTTCCTCTGAAATAGCCAGTCTTGTAAGTAGTTACAACAAACAAGATAAATTAGAGCTTTCTTTAATTTTATACCAATAGTCACTTATATAAAAAATATTAAAACATAATTATTAATAAACCGCTTATAAGAAGAAAGCTTCATCTTTTATTTGACCTGAATTCTAAATGGTTTCCAGAATCACTAATATGTTATTTTCCTTATTTTAATTTATTTTGTATTTTATCATTTGAAGAAATAATGGATGCAGGGAAAGCAAAGAGGAACATTGTTGACTAGTTAACTTCATTTTAACAATAAGAACAGCAACAAAACTCATCCACAAGCTAAATCTAATAATTATGTTATAGAAATTATTTTCCAAAATATGTTTTCAAGGAGTTATTATAATTCAGAGATATTTAATTTTTTAATTTTTTTTTATTTTTTGTTGAGTTGGAGTCTCACGCTGTTGCCCAGACTGGAGTGCAGTGGCCGCTCCCCGCCACTGCAGCCTGGACCCGCTGGGCTCCAGCGATCCTTCCGCCTCAGCCTTCCAAGTAGCTGGAACTACAGGTGCATGCTACCACGCCCGGCTAACTTTTGATTTATTGTAGAGATGAGGTCTCGCCAATTTTCCCGGGAGGGTCTCGAACCCATGGGCTCAGGCAATCCACTCACCTCGGCCTCCCAAGGCGCGGGATTACAGGCTGAGCCACCGAGCCCGGCTGAATTCTATGTTCTTTACCTAAAGGACACCTTCTAAAATATCTCTGACTCAACAAAATTTAAAAAAATTATTTTATTTATTTATTCTTGCTGAAGATTTGTATCTTCTATCCAAATACACCCAAGAAGGACAAAAGAGAGCTTAGAGCACTTTTAAATAATGCCAAAAAGGGATAAAGTTGTAATTATTCCATGCATTCATATAACTATGGGGTTCTATAACAAAAAGTTGTAATATTCTCAGAAAAATACATAATCCATTCACATTATAAAGATATTCGACTACAATTTAGAAGAGTGACTACTGTGTGGATAGCTGATTATACATTGTATAATTTCTTTCTGGAATATTTTAAAATTTGTATTGGGAAATGTATATTTAAAGTTTGAAAGAATAAGAAATATTTATTAAAAATGTCAAGAAATTTTTCTGTATGATCATAAAATAAATTAACAAAATTCAAAATATTCTCCTTTTGAATATTAAATTCTCAATTTAACCTTTGATAATTTTTAAAAATAATACATAGATCTAACTTTATCAAAAGTATATTTACTTTAAGCAAAAATGTCAAATCAGGTAAGGGTCTCTACACAAAAGTAACTCTATGAACACACATTGCTTTGACATCTGTTATGCTGCAAGCACAAACCTAGTTATAGTAGCAGGAGTGAGAGAATTGATCTGAATTCTAGCAACTGTTCCATGAATAGCAGTTTGACAGATTTTCTTGCGTTAAAGTATCCGTATTTTACCCAATTTTGATTGCTTGAGGACTTCATCAATTTTCTGGCCATCGGTGCACAGTTAACCTTTTTTTTTTTTTTAAATTAAAAAAACTTTACACAGAAAGAAATGAGAGAGAGAGTCATTGAGAGACAGAGAGAGACACAGAGAAAGGTGAGAGAGAATAAGAGAGAGAGAGACAGCGACTGAGACAGGGAGAGAAAAAGAGAGAAAGAAAATGAGAGACAGAAAGATAGAGAGAGGGAGACAGACAATGAAAGACAAAGAGAATGAGAGATTGAAAGAGTGAGAGAGATAAGGAGAGACAGTATAAGACAGACAGAGATATGAGAAACAGAGTCAGAGATTGAGAGAGAATGAGAAAAATATGGAGAGATGGAGAGAGAATGAGAGAGAGAGAGAGAGAGAGAGACAGAAAGATGACAGAGACAGAGACATTGAGAGACGGAGAGAGATGAGAGAGACAGAGAGGGACACACAGAGAGAAGCATTAACTTTAATGGGTTTCTATAAATATGCTGTATGTTATCTGCCCGCCATATTTTCTTCCTTCAGTTAACAAGTCTATACCTTCCTCGGAGAATTAATGCTTCTACAAGGACTCACGGGGCCATAAATCATAATATTTTGCAAAAAAGTTAAAAATCAATGCACATGTGACCCATACTAGGTCAATTAAGTTCTAGAGCCCATGATATATAAATCCAGAAAGTTACTTTGATTTGATTCATCTCATGGCAAATTTTAGTAAGAGGGTTTTTGGTTTTTAATCTTGCTGAGATACCTGAATTTGCTTTAACTCTCTCTCAGACTTGATCTTATATTTTACAATTCCTTAAGTACTGTGAGCTAATTAAAATCCTTTTAATAAATTATCTTTTACTGTTTAATTTAGTTAGTTGCTTCTATTGTTTTAATTAAATTATGTGATACACTCATCAATATAGAATAAAAGCCATCTTGACTCTAAGAAACTCAAATTTAATTTTTCCCTGAACTTTCATTTTACATCTAGTTCACAAATCAGTGCCTTCAATATTTTATTTCACTTGTTGTGAATAGATGCAACCGTAAGTCACAAAGAAAAAGAAAATGAGAAAACCTGCTAAAATTGCTTGCTTGTGGTAAATGCAGGCTACTAAGAAGCCTATGAAAAATATTTAAATAGGCAAAAGTTAATTGTAGCATGAACTTGCATTTAAGTTCAGTAATGTCACATGGTAGTGACGATTGGTGAGAAAGGTCTAATCATGACTTTCTGCAAAATTGCTGTATATTTCTCTCAAGCTTTTTCTGCTAACATTGTAAAACTGCTCTTTAAACATCTACCAGAGATAATGCCTACTTCTATTTTCAGTGGGTTGGATGATATTATTCACAACTTGATACTTATAAATCAAATACTGTGTGAAATATGTAAACTACCTGTACTCCAAGCCTGTAAGCCCTTCTCTGCCACATTCCTTATAATTGCCTCAATACTTCTGCACTGTCACTGTCTTCTTCATCCTTAATTTGGGGTTGTGTATTTGTGGAAATACATAGATTGACCATTTTCTGTATTTGCCCATGTTTTCTCTGGTTTATGCTATTGTCCTGGTGTAATCAATGATGTTGTTATTGAAAGTGTCCAGGTGTAGATGGAAACTTATATGCTCACCTTACTATAAGACAAGTTAAAATGAGATGAAGAGGATATTAGGATTGTTTGTGAAGAATGAGGACCATAGCACGGTTTGAAATCACTCAAACTCTAAAGATCCTCAAGCAGAGTAAATAACAAAATTTCTTGTTAAAAAGTTTAGATTCAAATGTAAACTTAAAACAAAAAATTAGAGATGGAGTATCCCTCTGTACCCAGTCTAAAGTGCAGTGGCACTATCATAGCTCACTGCAGCCTTGAACTTCCAGACTCAAACAATCCCCCAGACTCAACCTCTTGAACCGCTGGGACTACAAGTGTGTACCACCATACCTGGCTTCAAATGTAAACTTTTGAATATGTTTTCTAAGTGAAAAGATAAACAAAATAATATTCCCATGGGACATTTTATATATAACACTGAAGAGAAAGCACCATCTGTATGTGTGTAGGGGGGTGTTACAGAAAAGTAACGGACAAAAACATTAATAGATTCTGGGGAAAAAAATCTGGACTTTATCTCCTATGTTAATGACTATTCAGTGATATGATACATCATAAATAAGCATTCTTTCTGCTTTATTGACACAAAATATATAATGCAGAGGTTATATATGCATTATGCATGCACTCATAAGCCTGATTACTTGACATAAGATAAAAATAGCGTTTTTCACTAAAAATTTTAGTTATACTTTTAATTAATATGATGATGATTTTGAATTATTCTTGGTATGCTTCTTTAGAACAACTACTATGTATAAATAATTCTAAATAGATTTTTGTTGTTGTTCTTGTTCCTAGAGAAAAGAAAAGGAAATTCCATGATGTATATTTGCTTAGTTGTGCATGACTAAAATCAAGCAGTTCTAGTGTCTACATTTACCATTACCCTTTAATAGTGTGACTATACTCCTTGACATTTTAGGGTAAATACTTACAGGAATTAAATATAATTTTCTTGCTCACTTAAATTATGCTTTTTTAAAAACTTAAATACCTTAAAAAAGGTAAGTTTCCAAGATGTTAATCAAATATATTTATTTCTACTTTTATTAACTACTGGTAAAGTTTATAAAACTCTTGAATTTAAAAACAAATAATATGGATATTAGTAGTAGTTATTTAAATTATAAATGTTTCCAAAAGTATTTGGTCATGCATAGATGACTTTTAGCATAGATAAACTTTGGTTTCCAAAAACTTTCTGCCTGACCTGAGAACACTTCTGTACATAATAGTTGTCTGAATTGTGTAGATTTTGGACTAATCTTTTTCTCACAAATTACAGGAAGATAGAGTGAGAACAAATTATATTAAATATAATAATAGAAGGGGTAACAATAATGATAAAACCTGAAATAGGAACAACCAAACAAAAATGCAAAGGATGAAATGACAAGCCTATATTAGAAGGAAAAATCTCTACACTAACTAGAGAAGATCAGTAAACTTGCTTCTATATTTTGAAGGGGACCAGAACAGGTAACACCAAAATATACCACTCTGTCATGTTTATTACTTTGAGCTAAAAGTAATTGAGAAAAAGCAGATACAGGAAAATTTCTCTGAACTTTTTTCTATCTTAAAGCAAGGTATACATTTTCCATTTTTAAAAAGTGCAGTCCACAAGAGAAAGAGGAGAACATTCTTTTTACTGGAGATGTGGAGTTGATATGAAGATGAATCTGTTAAAACAAATCTACCAAAACAAACCTTATCTTCTATTAGTTTCCATAACAGTTCCTAGTTTAGCCATTTGTTTACCACCCCAAGACCAAACTCCTTTTTGTCCTTAGTGTCACATCTTCACAATTTATTATTTTTTGTTAATATGGTATATAAGCTCTCAAGCCTATTCACTTCTCTGGGGCTTTACTTATAATACTTAAAAACCTCAATGTACATGTAAAAGTATTAGTATCAAATAACATTTTATGCTTTGTCTCATGTTATTCTGTCTTTTGTCAGTTTCATTTTTAGACTCAGCCTCAGAACCTAAGAGGGAAGAGGAAATCTATTTTCTACCCTATAGATTCTAACAACGAATACAGAAGACTAAACTTGGTATCATCTATCTTATCCCTGCCCACATCTACACACATGGTTGCTTAGTATTACTCCAAAAAGAGTTGGGATTTTTTTGAGTAATATTCTAGGTTGAAGATTATAGAAAGTGTATATAGTATGCTACTTTATTTCCTTGCTCTCTCTTTTCATTTTAGAGTTAAAACTATAGGTTGAGGAAATGTGGTGAACAACATAAGTTTGTCAGGGTTAACATTGCTAAAGATATTGTTATGAATTCCTGTGTTGACAGGAATTCCTGTATTGACTGCACAATGGATCAGAATTTCCTGTGTATTATTGGGCATATGTGCCTATCTGATCTTAGTTTCATGACTTATTTAAAAATAGGTAACAACTGCATTACAAGGTTTTTTTTTTTTTTTTATGTTTACATTGTTTCAAATTTACAGGCCAGTTATAAGAGAAGCACAAAGAACTCTTAAATATCTTTCACCAACATTCCACAAATGTTAATATACAATTACACTTACTTTACTCTCTGTTTCTCTCTTTTTCGTGTTTCTGTGTGTATGTGCATACATACACACAGTTTCTTCACTGTCAGTTGATGAGTCCCCTTTATTCCTAAATATATGGGTGGGTACAATGGGTGTTTCTTAAAATTTGCATTTTGTTACCATACCATAGTAAAGTTACCAAAATCAGGAACTGTATATTGTTAAAGTTGTATTGTGTAATTTACTGACTTTATTTAAACTTTACTAATTACCTGAATAATGTTTTTATAGCAAAAGTAAGTTTAACATTATGCATTACATTTATAAATTATATCTCATATGTTTCTTTGCTATGTTTTGAATATGTTTTGTTTCTACAAAATCTCACGTTGAAATTTGGTATCCAGTGTGGTAGCATTGAAAAGTGGGCCTAGTGGAACATGTTTAGGTTGTGAGGGTGAATCTCTCATGAATAACTTGGTAGTATTCTCTCATTTTGAGTTCTTGTACAATTAGATTATTTCCCAAAAGAGTGGGTTGTTACAAAGCCTGGATACCCCTTAGGTTGTCTTTTTTTTCTTTTTGCATTTGCCTGCTTACCCTTTTACCTCCTCTGCCATGTTTTGATACAGCATGAAAACCCTCACAGAAGCCAGGTAGATGTCAATGCCATGCTTTTTATACATCCTGCAGAACCTTGAGCTCGATGAACCTCTTCTCTTATAAATTACCCAGCTTCAGGTATTTTTATAGCAACAAAAAAGGAACTAAGACATTCTTTAATCTGAAAATGTCAGTAAATAATTTTTTGTAGTTCAGGACTCGACATTTTCTAAGACTACAGTCCAGTTGTTTTGTAAACCGTTTCTCAATGGTTTCATGGTAAATTCAAATTGTGCACTTGTGGCAGAAATACCACAGACATAATGCTGAGTCTTTCTCAGTGATTTATAACTATATTCATGTATTACTGACCAATCATGTTACTCTTTATGCTAACCAATGTCTACCAGGTTTCTCCATTGTGATTTGCAATTTTATCCTTTTCTAGTTAATAACTATTATGAGAAGGTATGTTGAAACAAAGTAAATATCTTTTTACTCTTTGAATGCCTACAAACTGGTCTATCATTCATTGTTGTTTCTGACTGAATCTATTATTGTGATGATCGGCTTTTGGTTATTTTCGTAGTGTCTCCATTTATTGGTTGGCATTCTACTGTAAAAATCTTTTCCTTTTCCCTTTTTAATTTATGTATGCATTCATTTATGTATGTACCCGGGGAACCTCTAAAATTTAAGGAATTATGTTTTGGAGGGGTGCTCCTTGTAGCACAGCTTTCCCCCACTAAGGAAGTGTTCTAGAAACCCGTTGGCATCAGTGTATCAGCTAGCATTGTTGTGAAGGGCTGCATTCGGCTTCAGTGAGTTTTTATTTTAGATTATCTTAATATGTTTGCCCATTTCATGATGGGTGGTTAACAGGAACAACCTGCCGACACTGCACTGAGTGTTCAGCAGCTTTTGACCCCAAACAGTATGACTCCTGTACCCCACTCTCTCTATTCACCCAATCTCATCTCGAGCAACTTTTTTTTTGTTTACCCAGTACTCAAAGGGAAACATTTTGCTGATGTGGAAGAGGTGAAACAAAAATATGATGTGTTATACAAATAAATATCTTAATATTGAAACAACCTTGAATTCATGGAGTGATTTTTACTTGATATATGGAATGTTAGGACACACTCCCAGCAGGGCTTCGGGAATGTTAGGTCAGATCCACTGGGGGTGTGTGGTGTCTGGTGTGTGATCTGGTGCTGCATGAAAGATGCAAATAATTGCACAGAAGTTAGATTAGAAAATATAGTTTATTTAAAAGTCAATTAGAAAGAGAAAGAGAGAGAAAGAGGAGATTCACTTACCCAAGGCAGGGAAGCGGGCCAAAGGCAGGAAGCATGGTGATAGCCATAGCTCAAAGAGCACGTGGCCACACTAGAGTCTAGTAATGCAATGGCCACAGTGGCCTGGCAATGGCAAAATGACTGCTCATGGTTGAGTCCTTTTAACCATTTCACTTGGTGGTGGAAGGTCATTAAGTGATTAGGTGGTGGTCTGTTCCACGTCATCATGAAGGGGCAGGTATGTACCGGTACTGATGTCAGGTGACGAACAGCAGGCAGGTGGGTGGGTTAGTCACATAATTGTTGCCATGGTGGTGGGCTAGGTGGAAGGAGACAAGGGGAGGGGGTTTTTCTGCAGGAAACTTGTCAGACATTTGTAATCCACAAACTCCTTGACCAAAGGTGGTCTATTATCATTTCTATGGCTCTATCCTTGTCTTGCATCTGGTGGAGATTTGCCGAGATTTTCCAACCTGCCTATTAGAAATTTATCTTATCTATGTGTCACATGTGCTAGATTCAAAGTGTGTCAGGGATAAAGTCTAAGCAAAAATGGTTATGCTGAGGCAAAAAGGCTACACTAAACTAAGTTTATTCTAGGTTTCTATAAGTACCTCCTGTCACGGAGTAATTCATGCATTATTTTCGTAATGTGGTACTAGATTTTATTAACAGAGATGAAATTTTTGCCACAGTAATGGTAAATCATAGTAGTCTAAATTTTTTTATGGTACTGTCAGATTTAGGTATAAATGTTATATTTAAAAATAATTTATATTGCATTAAAACTATCTGGCCTTTGAGGTTTATTAGACTCCTCTGTGATGCCATCTTGCTTTCTGTCTCTAATGGGGTCAAATTTTGAAAAACTGCATTTCCCTAGGACTTTTTCTAAGCTCTCCAGTGTTTTAGAGGCTCTTAATATTTGTAAAATTTATTTTGTTTTAAGGCTTATTTTTCCTTCAGAACCTTTTATTTTGCTTTTCTGTGTATTTTCTTTTTTTAAATTAACATTGTAAGCAATATGTTTATTTTTAAATCAGGATTTATGTCCATGAATAATGGAAAGGACCAGATATCATCCACACTTCTTGAATTTTAACTTAGAGGAAGTAGAAGACTGATGATTTGAGAATATCTCCCTTGGGGAAGGGAGGATATTATATGTATCTAGGAAAGGCCACACACACATATATTTGGTGACCAAAGTGCTCTACTAGGTCAGGGATTGAGACCTGTGCTAAATACCTATCTATTGTTTCTATCCATCTTTCTTCCTTCCTTCTTTCTTTCCTTCCTTCCTTCCTTCCTTCCTTCCTTCCTTCCTTCCTTCCTTTTCTTTCATTCATTTTTCAGAGTCAGGGTCTCTGTTGCCAAGGCTTGAATGCAGTGACACAATTGTAGCTCAACACAGTCTCAAACTCCTGGGCTCAAATGATCCTCTTACCTCAGCCTTCCAAGTAGCTGAGACTATAAGCACATACCACCAAGACCAGCTAATTATTTTTTAATTTAATTAATGAATTTTTTTTTTTTACTCTTTGTAGAAAATATTTCTTTCTATGTTGCCCAGGCTGGTCTTAAATTCCCGGACTCAAGCAATCTTCCTGCCTCAGTCACCCAAAACATTGGGATTACAATCCTGTATGTGGCCAATCTGTATTCCATGGACATGAAAGTATCATTTATCAAATTAGCATATTATCACATACAAAGAAAACTATGTTCATAAGCCCCCTTCTAGCAAAATTTTACTAACAGTTAATGATGAGCAGGTATGTGCAAATTCTAGAAGGTGTCTATGGGAGACAGAATAGGTATTTTGTCCTCCACTGCCTATCTTAATGTTGGCAAGACTTTAGTTATTTTGTGGTTAGTTGGAGCAACAATTTTAGATTTTGAAGATGATCTTGTGAATGGACCTTATACACACCCAGGAGCAACTAAATTGGATGTTGTCTGGTTTTTAGAGGTAGTGCATACCGTGGCATGGGCAGGGAACCCAATGCATATAATTTTTTTGGCTACTTTGAGCTTTAATAAGTGAAATAATTGGGTAGAATTATTTTGAGTCTAGTTTCTTTTGCTTGACAAAATGCTTGTTTGATCCATGCCTTTTGTGAAATGTACAATACTTGTTGACCAGGCTGGAGTGCAATGGCATGCTTAGACTACTGAAGCCTTGACCTGCTGGCTCAGGTAATCCTTCTGCTTCAGCCTTCTAAGTAGCTGAAAACACAGGTGTGTCCCACCACACCCAGTAAATTTTTTGATTTATTATAGAGACAAGCTTTCACCAAATTGCTCAGGCTGCGTTTTTATTATTTGCAACCTAGTCCATTGGGTAAATCATTACAATTTATTTAGACATTATACTATTGATGAACATTTGATAAGTTTTCACTTTGCGGTTAATGCCGTTATGAAGATTCTTTTCTCTTTTGGTAACTGAGTGTGTTGTGTCCATGTGTGCACACTTAACTGACTAAGATATATTTAGATATACTGTATAGACATATAGGAGTGTAACTGCTGAGAGATAGTATATATCCCAAGCTATTACTACGTGAAGTGAAAGCTGATTTTTTAAATATATTACCTACCGAGTACTCTAATAGAATGCCTGCCAAGGCTCTAGGTCATTTTTCTATGATTTATCTTCTTATAAAATTGAGGGAATTATTTATGTATTTTGAATATGAGTAATTTGTTGGTTACATGCGTTTTAAATTTTGTTTTCCATTTATGGCTTGATCTTACCCTATCTTAATCATAATTTTGATAAATTAAAATTTGTTATTTTGACATACTTTTATAAGCTATCTTTCTGTTCTGTAATAGATTATGTTTTTGGTGTGTTTAACAAAATACGTACATATATAATCCAAGTTTTTGTAATCGTCTATAGCTTTATTATGTTTAACTTTCACTTCAGAATCAGCTCACCTGGAAAAGCGTTTGGAAAATGTTGTGAGAGAAAGTTTATGATGTAATGCGTGGTAAAGAATTATGATTTTTAAAAATACTTTACGAATATTTAGTTGACTCAGAATCATTTCTTGACGAGAACATTCTTTCCTATTTAAGTGTCCACGTATGTTACCTATTATTGGATGCTCTTTGTTGTTCCACTTGCCTTGTTAGTTGTCCTTTCTTAAGTCACATATGAGGGGACCCAAAAAACTGGAATCATCTTTTGAAGTATGGGTCTCTGGTAGTACAGGCTTTCCCCACCAGGGAAGTATTCTGGAAAACCGTCAGCATCGGTATACCAGCTAGCATTGTTGAGAGGCTGAGTTATGTTTCAGCGATTTTTTTTTTTTTTTTTTAGATTCTTTCAACGCATTTGCCTATTTCATGATGGGTGATTTAGGAGCACACCTGCCCACAGTGCCTGGAGTATTCAGCAGTTTCTTACCAAAGACCACATGACCCCCATTCCCCACCCTTCCTATTTGCTTGATCTCTCCAAAGTGACTGTTTTGTTTGTTTGTTTTCCCAGATGAAAAAAGTTCTCAAAAGGAAACATTTTGCTAATGTGGACGAAGTAAAGCAAAAAACGGCAGAAGCACTAAAAAGCATCAAAACTGATGAGTTCAAAAATTGTTTTGAGCACCGGAAAAAGCATCTCGATAGGTGTATTGTATCAAACGAAGAGTACTGTGAAGGTGATGGAAGTTTAAGCATGTAAGAATAAATACACATTTTTTTTTTTTTTTTTGAGTTGGAGTCTCACTCTGTCACCCAGACTGGAGTGCAGTGGCCGCTCCCGGCCACCGCAGCCTCGACCTGCTGGGCTCCGGCGATCCTTCCGCCTCGGCCTTCCAAGTAGCTGGAACGACAGGCGCGCGCTACCACGCCCGGCTAATTTTTGATTTATTGTAGAGATGAGGTCTCGCCAAGTTGCCCAGGCGGGTCTCGAACCCGCGGGCTCAGGCAATTCACTCACCTCGTCCTCCCAAAGCGCTGGG
>CAUYQG010066886.1:0-36124 GCA_963574415.1 Tarsius wallacei | reverse complement strand
CAAATCAAAACCACTCTGAGATACCACCTAACTCCAGTCAGAATGGCAATTATCAATAACTCAAAAAATAACAGTTGCTGGAGAGAGTGTGGCGAAAAGGGAACACTTCTACACTGTTGGTGGGAGTGTAAACTAGTGCAACCTCTGTGGAAAGCAGTGTGGCGATTCCTAAAAGCTCTAAATATCAATCTCCCATATGACCCCGCAATCCCCCTACTGGGAATATACCCTGAAGAACTCAAATCACTCTATAAAAAAGATACCTGCACACGTATGTTTATCGCAACATTGTTCACAATAGCAAGAACCTGGAACCAACCATGCTGTCCATCAAAAGAGGACTGGATTTAAAAAAATGTGGTACATATACACGATGGAATACTACGCAGCCATAAAAAAGAACAAAATCATGAATTTCGCAGCAACCTGGATGGAACTAGAGTCTATAATACTGAGTGACCTCTCACATAAACAAAGATCTGAGTATCGCATGTTCTCACTCATATAGTGGACCTTGATCATCCAACGTATTACCGTAAGAAAATGACTGACAGTTGTGGGAAACTATGGGAAGCGGGAGGGAGATGGGATTAATGGTAGTAAATATCTGCCTGGGGACAGGGAGATACCTCTTATCAACAAGGGTGCCTGAATGAAGTATATTTGTATACCTAACCCTTAACTGTTCCCCACAATATCATAATAAAAAATATTGGTTATAAAAAAAATTACAAATTGGTTGTGACTGTTTCTTAAAATTACATACAAATAAAATCTTACACTGTAGGGTTTTTGTTGTTTTGCTTTTTTGTTGTTGATTATCTGTTTATTTTGCCTAAAATTAGGTTTGTGAGATTCAACCATGTTGTACTATATCATTCTTGATCAGCGTTTAACAACATTGTGTTTTTACACCACACTGTACTCATCCATGTTGATATACATTCAAATTATTTCTAGCATTTGGCTATAATGAATAGTGCTGCTTCAAATGTTCTTACAACTGTCTGAGTGAACATGTGAGGTTGTGGGGTTTATACATAGGAATGAAAATTTCTGGGCCATAGGATATGTAAACATGTTTAGTAAATATTACTAAACAGTTTTTCAAAAATGGTATCACAGTCTCACAATCATTTTGTATAATCAGTCTCTTATATTTCAGTCAGTTTGGTAAGTACACAGCAATCACACTTAGCTTCAATTTGCCTCTCTTTGAGAGCTAACAGAATTGAGCACCTTTTTTAGGTACTTACCTGTTTGGGTTTTTGCCCATTTTTCCACTGGGTTGTCTGCCTTTTTAGTAGCCACTTGTATGATTTTTGTTTTATATTATACATATAAATCCTTTGTCAATTACATAGTGCAACTGTCTTCTCCAACTCTGTGGCTTGCTTTTTCACCCTTTTAATCGATATCATTTTATAGACAGCTAATTATATTTTAATGAACTAAAATGCTTTAAAAATAGTAAGTTATATATAATTACGTGCATAATAACTGTTCTAAGAACTGAATTACTAAGTAAAACACCAAGTTGCAGGAATATGATTTATATAATTTACTATCTATGTGTGTGTATATAGATTTGTTTTTTTTTTCCTCTTTAAGATACACTGTTGTTATTGTTTTATTTTTATTTTTTTGGCATGAGGATTTCTTTTTAAAAAATTATTATTTATTTATTAAATTATAAAGATGTGGGGTACAATTCAGGGTCAGTTATACAAACATTGATTATGCAGTTACCCTTGTTGGTGAAGGAATGCAGACTAGTACAATCTCTCTGGAAAATAGTCTGGAGATTGCTGAAAGAACTAGAAATTGACCTTCCATATGATCCAGCAATTCCCCTATTGGGAATATACCCGGAAGAACTCAAATTATTCTACAAAGAAGATACCTGCACACGAATGTTTACTGCAGCTCTATTCACAATAGCAAAAACATAGAACCAATCGTGTTGCCCATCAAAGCTGGACTGGATAAAAAAAAAATGCAGTACATACACACTATGGAATATTACGCAGCTATAAAGAATGACAAATATATGGACTTTGCAGCAACCTGGATGGATTTGGAGTCGATCATACTCAAGTGATTTATCACAGAAACAAAGAACAGTGTTCCATATGTTCTCACTCATAAGAAGACCTTGAACAATTATAATGCTATAAGAAAGTGATTGGCAGTAATGGGAAACTGTTGGTGGGGTAGGGGGTGAAATTGGCAGTTGAGGGAAACTGCTAGGGCAGGGAGGGGCATACCTCGTTAACAGGGGTACCTGCATGATCAATTATTGTATACCTAACCCTGAATTGTATCCCACATCTTTACATTAAAAATTTTAAAAAAGAAAGAAATCTTAAAATATTACACTGTTGTAGATTTCAAGTAACAAAATGACAAGTTATTCCATTCGTAATGGAAAAATAACCCCAAGTATAGATAAAATTAGTTTTAGATAATATTAAAACACCTCTGCATGTTCTGGAGTGCAGCTAATGTTTACATTCATAGTATAAACTGACTTTAAACAGATATAATAAGAGACTTGAAAAGTAAAGGATATACAGGATTAGAATAAGAGCGATAAGGTCAAAATTCATTAACCTTTATGAACAGCATTCAGTAATACTTGACTATACATAATTAATAATAATGATATATGGCTTTATTTTACCTCACATCTCCTGAATTGTTCAGTGAAATACAGCAGAGAAAAAACTTGTTACTAGGAGAAAAATAATTTTAAAAAAATAAAAATAAAAAAATATATTATTTGTTTATTTTTTAAATTATAAAGATGTGGGGTACAATTCAGGGTTAGTTATACAAACATTGATTATGAGGTACCCTTGTTGATGAGTATGCCCCTCCCTCCCTTAGCAGTTTCCCTCAACTGCCAATCCCATCTCCCTCCCCTGACAGTTTCCCATTACTGCTAATCCTTTCCTTACAGTATTATAATTGTTCCACTTATGAGTGAGAACATATGGTACTCAGTTCTTTGTTTCTGTTATAGATCACTGAGTATGATCGACTCCAAATCCATCCAAGTTTTGTTTTTATTGCTATTATCCTCATAAATAGGTTCTCCTTGTAAACTAAATCTTAAAACAAATTAAGAAACCTCAAATTCATTCAAACAATTCAATAGTTATTTATTGACTACCTGCTATTTTCCAGGCACAAATTCTCTATTGTCATGAAGCTTATATTATATTTTGGGGGAACATACAATGTGTATGTAAATAATTAGACACAAAAATGTCAGGTGATGAAAGACTCTATCAAGAAAATGAGAAGCCATAGACTGGAAAACATATTTGCAAAAGACATATCTGATAAAAGACTGTTATCCAAAATATACAATATACAAAGAACTCTTAAAACAACAATAGGAAAATGAACAATTCAATTAAAAATTGAGCAAAAAAAAAAAAATCGAAACAAACTTCTTACCAAAGAAGACATATTTTGGCAAAGATAGATTTAAAAGAAGCCTGTGAAAAGACATTCAACATCATATGTCCTTAGGTAATTACAAATTAAAATGAAATATCTTGACATACCTGCAGAATGGACAAAATCTAGAAAACCGACAACATCAAATGTTAGCAAGGATGTGGAGCAACAGGAACTCTCATTTCGTGCAGGTAGAAATGCAAAATCATACAGTTGTTTAGAAGACAGTTTAGTAGTTTCTTACAAAACTAATCAGTTAAAGTCCTTGGCATTTACCTAAATGAATTCAAAGCTATGTCCACATACAAACCTATGCACAGATGTTTATAGTGGTTTTAATCTTATTGTCCTTCAATAAGTGGATGGAGAAATAAACTGTGGCACTTCCAAGCAATGGAATGTTATTCAGTGTTAAGAGAAATTCATGATCAAGTTGTGAAAAGACAGAGAGGAACTTTACGTGCATATTACTAATTGAAAGAAGCCAGTTTTAAAAGGCTACATGCTGTATGATTCCAAATATATGACATTCTAGAAAAGGAGAAAGTATGGAAATAGTGGTTGATAGAAGTTTGGTGGGGAGGAAGAGATGAATAGGTAGAGCACAGAGGATTTTTAGGGCAGTGAAATTCTTCTGTATGATACTACAAAGGTGGATACTGACATTCCATATTTGTCAAAACCCGTGGAGTATACAAAACTAAGAACACTCATGTAAACCATGGACTTTGAGTGATAATGTGTCAGTGCTGGTTCATTGACTGCAACAAGTGTATCACTCTGGTGTGGGCTACTGATGGCAGGGGAGGATGTGTGTGTGTGTGTGTGTGTGTGTGTGTGTGTGTGTGTAGAGATATATGGAAATGTCTTGGTCAGCTCAGGTTCTATAGCAAAAATATTATGGACTGGGTGGTTTAGGCCAAAAAAAGCATTTTTCATGGTTCTAAAGCTAGAAAGTCTAAGATCAAAGTGCTGAACAATTCAGTTCCTAACGATGGCCCTCTTCCTAGCTTGGAGATGGATGACTCCTTGCAGTATCCTCACATGGTGAAGAGAAAGAAAGAGGGAGATAGAGAGAGGTGGGAGAAGGAGAGAGAGAGAGAGAGAGAGAGAGAGAGAGAGAGAGAGAGAAAGGGAGAGAGGGAAGGCTCTCCCACATCTCTTTTTACTAGGGCACTGATTCCATCATGAGGGCCTTACCCTCATGACTTGTGACCTAATTACCTCTCAAAGTCTCCATTTCCAAATACTATCGCATACCCTACTTTGTAGCCTGCTTTTCACTTAACATAATACCTTACCTATCATTAACTCTCAAGTCATTATCACAGAGACTCAGAATGACTGGAGTCATCATCCTTGTTTCATCAAAGAGGAAACTGATTTGCTAAAAATGTGAAGGTCCCCTGAGGTCCCAGGGGAGAACACTCGGGCCATTATATCACAAGTGACCCAGTACCTCCACAACAAAAACTCCTCTTTATTACCGATTCTGTACCCTTTTATTGCCTAACTTCGCTCATGTCATTCCTTTGCCCCTAACGCTCTCCCGTGGCTCACCACTTCACTCCCAGAAGAAAAGCCCAGATGCCTACAACCTGCCCCCATTCCGCTGCTTCTCACTCATCCCTCTCTTCTCCCTCCACTGGCCCTTCTTGCTGCTTCCTGAGCAAAGCATGTGACAGCTTAGGGCTTTCTATTTACTGATTCCATCACCCCCAAATAGTTTACCTGGAATACTCCCAGATATTCACAAAGGCTTCCTCCTTCACTCTCTTTGGGTCTCTGCTCAGATGTCACGTGATCCATGAAGCCCATCCTATCCCTTATAGCAAATCTCCTGCCACCCCCAGAGAGAAAAGACAGGGAGAATGACAGAGAGAGGAAGAGGGAAAGACAGAGGGACAGGGGAAGGGAGAGGGAGACTCCCCATGTCTGTTGCCTGCTTTGATTTCTCCTTTGCACTTATCGCCACATGACATGCTATATAGTTACTTGTTCATACGTTCTAATTTTTCTTTTCCTGCCACCTTATGGCAGAGATGTGCTTTGTTTGCTGAAGTGAACTATAGCAAATGCCTGGAATGCAGCAGACCCTCGATGCATTTTAGACTGGATAATGGGTACAATGGGTACAGGCTAGATACCTTGCTCAGTGATTTATATGCATTTTTTTCTGTCTCTCTGTCTCCGAGTCCCTCTGTGAGACATGCTATTTCCAAATTCAAGCACATATATTTGTAATAACAAACAGATTCTATTATCAAAGAATGGTGTTAGGTTTAATATTTAAGAATTGGAAATTAAAAGTCACCTTTGACTCCAGGAATCCCCCAAAATTACTTTGATTTTTTATCTGCTTGTTTTGCCATGAAACTTCTGAAAAAAAAAAAACATGATTGTTCTAGCATTGCATATACCCTGAATGCATTACTATTTCACCAGAGAAATCAAAAGAAAAATTAACATCCTAGTTCAAGTACTCAGTTGGCTGTTTTAAAAATGTGATGATCTAATTAGGTCAACCTCTAGAGAGCCACTTACAAGGGAACTAATTGCTTGACTGAATTTATCATTATTTTCAAAACAGTTGTGCAAAGGTGTTTATGTGTGTTCGTGTAAGAAGTCAGCTAGTTTGAGGTTTGAAAACTTTCTTCATGACTATGGGTAGATAGGGAGAATGGAGCTTCAGTTATGCCTCCCGAACAAAGCCTCACTTTGGATAACTCTAAGTTGTCTAACAATCATTTACTAGACATTGCCTCTCTATGCAGTGACCAAGCTTGTTTTCTGAGCTCCCAGAACTGACGGTCTAGCTAGGAAGAGAAAGTGTGTGCCTAACTAAACTGGCACCTGAGATTGGGTCACAAACAAAATGCACTACCATTACTTTCCTTCCATCTCAGCCTCAACTTTGAGCTGACCTGGGTCCCTGGCTGCAGGCTGAAAGAAATCTCTGATTTGAAAGGGATTAAGTACAAAGCAGAACTGCCCTGCTTCTCTCCTAATCCGCTTTAGGACAATAGGGGTGAGGAGAAGACAGCATCACATTTGTACAGACGACTTTATTTATTTATTTATTTATTTATGAGTTGGAGTCTCACTCTGTCACCCAGACTGGAGAGCAGTGGCCTCTCCCATCCACCTCAGCCTCGACCTGCTGGGCTCCGGTGATTCTTCAGCCTCGGCCTTCCAAGTAGCTAGAACTACAGGCGCGCGCTACCACACCTGGCTAATTTTTGATTTTATTGTAGAGATAAGGTCTCGCCGAGTTGCCCAGGTGGGTCTCGAACCCGCGGGCTCAGGCAATCCACTCAACTCGGCCTCCCAAAGCGCTGGGATTACAGGCTGAGCCACAGAGCCCGGCCCAGATGGCTTAATTTAAATAGCTCTTCACGAAGACTGAGTTGGGCCAACAGCGGGACTTCTTGGGTTTTCCCCATCCTGGGACAAGGCCACTCCTCACTGACCACTGAGGTTCTGAAGTGTGATATGTGCTCACCATCTGAGAAAATTTACACAAAACTGATTACTACTTCACTTGCACGTTATTGAACTTGATGTATGAGTTTTAAATCAAGCAGCTCATGGCACTTAGTCAACGAAACACTAAAGTGCCTCTCTTTTAAAATGATTTGGACGATGTCACTAAAGTTTCCTAAATTATTGAGTCTATAAACCAATTTATCAAATTTAGTGAAAAAAAATTTCATATTAGATAAAATGACTTTATTTATGCAAAACCTTCTTATGAGTGTTTAAATAATTTTTTCATCATGCTTTCAACAGCTAAGATAAATGGGCTTGGATTAACAGATATTTAACTCGACACTCTACCAAAATTAAAAGCAACCTGGAAGAAGGGAGAAAGGAACAGGATTGAATGAAATAAACAGCACATTCATGTTTATGTTGTGTCTGTTTAGATTCCTAACCAGACTGCAAGTGATCACAGAAAGATTCGTTTTTTTCCTCCCTCTTCATACTATCTAGTCAGTGTACAGTATGATGGCATTAAATCATGAACTACTGGAAAGGCCCAGCCCAGAGCAGGAATGTTGACCTTTGGAAAAATTGTGAATAGACAATGGCTATTCCCTCCATCTGCCCTTTCCTCCCCTTCGTCCTTACCAACGTTTTTATGTTTTTAAACACCCATGTTTTCTTTTCTCAGAGAGAAAAAAAATACCTAGCATGTCCAGATATTGTGCAAAACACCCAGTTTCCATAAAGAATAAAGATTGGTCTTGCTAGAAGACGTACACTATTAAAAAAGCATTTTATATAGAATATATAAGGATGTTTAAAAAACTATTGAAAAAGAGAGGCGAGTTATAGTTTTCCTGGCAGAAATGTAATTAAAATAGAAATTGTTAATAAAATGTTATCTGGAACTTCCTTAAATATTTGGTAAGTAAATAACTAACTTCTACATAACCTATGGGTCAAAGAAGAAATCACAAAGGGAATTAGAAAATATTCAGAATCAGATGCTAAAGAAAGCACAATACGGTACCAAAACATGCATGATAATTAAAATGAACGTTAAGCTTTTAATGATTATATGAGGATAAAAAGAAAGGTTTCAAATCAGTGATATCAGCAACTATCTTAAGAAAGTACAAAAAGAAGATCAGTTAACCCAAAGGAAGTGGAAGGTAGGATATAATAAAGATTAGAACAGAATTGTACCCTACATCTTTAAACTAAATTAAAAAAAAAAAGATTAGAACAGAAAGCCACAAAATAGAAAATGATAAATATTCTGACATCCACTGCAGTACAATTCTGATGGTAACTACCTGGAGTCAGAGTCAGACTTCACAGAGTTAAAAGCCTCGTCCAGAAAAAGACTGCCTTTACTTCAGATGCCAGCCACATTTCAGGGGTTCCCAAGTCCCCCACACGTCTTACTACCAGGACACGAATCCAAGAATTTCCCATGTGTTCCCACAGGACTGATAATCCACTGGAAGGCCTCACAGAACTCTGGAAAGCACTGTGTGTATGATTACAGCTTTGTCATAAGGGTTACAAATCAGGGACCAGCCAGAGAAGAGACACACAGGGTCAGGTCTGGGATGGTCCTGAATGCAGAAGTTCCAGGCGCTTTCCCTATGGAAACAGTCATGTCACCCTCCCTGGCACATTAAGTGAAGTAATATAAATATGCTACATCCTGGTAGGGAGATGGTTACATAAGTCAAAGAGCACTCAATTTTGCACATAAGATCTGTGTATTGAACCGTCTGTAAATCCTATTCTTGTTACCCCCTTAGCAGTTCTCCACCGCCAAAACAAAACAAAACACATAAAGCAAAAACTAGAAACAAGTATCAATCTCTATTTAGGAGACTTGCTTTTCTCACAAGTATGTATTACCAATTCTGATACTACTTCCTCTGTATTCTAGGCTTAGGACAAATAGTAGATATATTGAGGATAATGGGATATAGAAAGTAGGAAGACTAGAATGTACTCTGTGGTGTTGTACTGGAATTAAAGACATCAATGCAAAGTTTCTAAAAAGTATAGATATAGAAACAGAAATAAATGCATACATGTATTATATTTATACACATCTATTTCCTAGTCATCACCTCTGAGGGATTCTATATGCTCATAGTACTCAAGAGGCAAAGAACATACCTAACAACAGATATTGGGTTTGAAATATCATTCTCCACTAAAATGAACTAAGTACACATGCAGAAATAGCTAATTCCAACACGAGGGCATGAAAACTGCCAGATGAGCTTAGAACATATATTGAACTGAAGGGTAATGCTCCAAATCGATGGGACATGTCTAAATTAGGATGTAGGACCATTTTGAATCAGTTCCCACTGGTCAGATCTGGGAAAATTCAAGTATTAAAATAAATATTGGTAGGAATGACTGAAGAGAATAAGAATCTATGGATCATACTGATATAAATAAATGCACACACAAAAATAAATGAAAAGGGAGAAGGAAAAACTCTTGCTCATAGTAGAATTCCATCTAATGATTAAACAGCGAATGCTGAGTTAGGAAATTCTCAATGGCTGTTAAAAGTAGTGGGTAAAAGTTTGATGAGGACAGAATACTTACATAGTTTCCAAGTATCTGCTCACAAATTACATATTATTTACAAAGGGAAAATTGCAATCTTCGTGGAGAACCTGGGAGATACAACCTAAACAGTATGATCAAGACCATTATCACCAACATTGGGACAAATTGACATCATGTATTTCCCAATATGTTGCACTGCAAAGGACACAACAGTACTTTTGTGGTATTCTTGCCGAAAACATGCAACCTGAATTTAATCATGAGGGAACATCAGAAGAACCCATACTGAGAGACACTCTATAAAAATGGCTGCACTGTTCAAACGGGTCTTCTTGATTCTTCATGTCAAGGTCAAGAAAACAAAGTAAGTCCAAGGAAATGTTCTATATTAAAGGAATCTAAAGAGATATGACAATTAAATACTTAGGTCAGACAAAAAATCTCTAATATCCTATTAGAGATTTTTGTCCTTTGGGCAAAAGGACATTTGGAGACAACTGACTAAATTTGAATAAGGACCATGGATTGTATCATAGTGCTGTATTCATGTTAGATTTCCTGGTTTTAATAACTCTACAATGGCTATATAAAATAATGTTCTTGTCCCTAGCAAATACACCCTGAAATATTTAAGTGTAAAAGGGAGAAACCTTTATGCGTAAAAGGTAGGAACACCATTTCAATGGCGAAGAATCATTATTATTACTTTATTTATTATTATTATTATTATTATTTTATTTTATTTTATTTTATTTTTTTGAGTTGAAGTCTCACTCTGTCGCCCAGACTGGAGTGCAGTGGCACGCTCCCGGCCACCACAGCCTCGACCTCTTGGGCTCTGGCGATCCTTCCGCCTGCGCCTTCCAAGTAGCTGGAACTACAGGCGCACGCTACTACGTCTGGCTAATTTTTTGATTTATTGTAGAGATGAGGTCTCGCCAAGGCGGGTCTCGAACCCGCGGGCTCAGGCAATCCACTCACCTCAGCCTCCCAAAGCGCAGGATTACAGGCTGAGCCTGGCTACTTTATTTATTATTGATAAAATATCCAAGGAAATCTCAGGATAAAATAAAACCATCCTATTGCCTTTTGAGCTTTTCAAAGACTTTAGGTTGAAAGTGGAGCACAAAATTTACCATTAATTTGTACAAATGCTTGAGGATAATACCAATAATGTTATAGATAAAACTGAATTTACATTCTGATTTTCCTAAACATTGATGCTGACCTAATTCAAAATTGTCAGAACTATGAGGATGAGTCTTGAAATCAGCCAACAACGAGTGTATTGCAAAGCTACAGAGGAAGATAAAGCTTTGTAATACTGAGGCATCCCCATATCTGGTCCCATCTGCAATCAGGAAACAGAGAAAAGGGTGAATTACAACCCATCCCCTTAATAGTCTCGTTGCAACTCTCCACAATGCCACTCACCTCTGCACTTCCACCCTCCTGCTCAACACACATGTTCCTCTCTCCCCTACCCCCCGTCACCCAGGAATGAACCACCGTCATTTTTCATACACGTTTTTGTTTTTAATATGAGCAGCTATTGAATTTTATCATACGCTTTTCAAAGTCCACACACTCTGGCAAGAGTTAACAGGAATTCTAGATACTATCAAATATATTTAAACATGATGCTTGAGTGGTCTTTGCAGCTGGTAAGTTATACATAAAATATGTTCAGCCAGCGATAGCGTCCTTATCTAAAGACAGAAGCTAGCAAAATTTCATCCTGTGCGCTCTGTCAGATTGTTCCCCGGACAGATGGCAGAAGACTCCCCCTGACAAGTCCGAGATGCTATCTGGGTGTCATGGCAGTGGTTTTCTCATTGCTCTGGACAGAGCTCCCTGGCCACTCTCTTCATTTGAAGCATGCAAATGAGTAGAGGCAGCGAGCAGAATGTGTGTGATCAATAAACTAATGTAATTAGAATCTTGCTGAAAGATGTCCCCCTATGAAAGAATCTTCTCTAGGGCTTGGTCCCTCTGCCTAGTTGAAGGCTCACATTGTCTCAACCCTCCTGTATATTTTTCCAAGTGACAAGAATAAATGGACAACACAAATGATCAATGTTTAAAGTGCTGCCCACCTTACACAGAATCAGGCCTTTAATCCTCTGACTCATGGAATCAGCTGGGAGCTCACAGGGAAATCCAGACCCAGCACCCTCCTTAGTACATGGTCTACTTTTTTCTGATCTAATCCTCCTGCTGCTAAAAGGCATGGCCACTCAGTGCACATGAACTCATGCACCCACAGTGCAGACGTTCCTTCACTGAATCATTGCACTGCACCATGTTCATGCTCATGTGCATAGGGTCCCTCTTTAAACCACAGGTCAAGGACACGTGTCTTTTTCAAAGCCATTCCTGGGTGAACCTTCCCATTCACCCTAGCCATTGGCCCCTGACTAAATAGTAAATATTCTTCCAATGTTCTTTGACAGGTATTATATATATATATATAATTTTTATTTTTATTTTAAAGATGTGAGTTAGGTATACAAATGGTCATAGTACGGGTAAAGTGTGGGCCTCACTTTGGTCCTCCCTCTACCTGGTTTGAGATCAAGTACCTTGTTGACGAAGCGCGCCCTCCACCCTCCCCTGGCAGTTTTCCACTACTGCCAATCCCTTTCTAATGGCATTATGATAATTGTTCAAGGTCTGCTTGTGAGTGAGAACATGTGGTACTCAGTCCTTTGTTTATATTTATTCACCTCTGTAATTGCTCATAGATAGATAGATCAGTTTCATTTATTTATTTATTTTTAGAAGTTCATAGTTTTTATTTTAAAACCACAGAGCATTTTATTATGAAAGTTCTATGACTCATTCAACAACATTTGAATGTTCATTATATGGAGGGATAGAGAGGTGAAATGTTGGTACAACATCTACACTCAAAAATTGGTATAATATAGTATTTCACAATGATTGCATGTTGAACAAAGTCCAGATTTTGACCATTTATAAGATTACCAGTTAATGCTAAATTTAGAAAATGGAAAGAATCCTATGATATGCAATTTTAAATACAAATTCTTATAGATAGATTATTTTTAACAAGCAGGAGTAAAGACATGTAACATAAAATTTACCATCCTAACCATTTTTAACTGTGTAGTTCAATAATATTAAGTATATTCACATTGTTATGCAACAAATATCCAGAACTCTTTTCAACTTGCAAAACTGAAACTTATACCCATTAAACAATTCCTCATCCCCCATGTCTCCAGCTCCTGGCAACCAGGACTCCATTTTCTGTCTCTAAGTGGAATCATGCAGTATGTGACTGGCTTATTTCACTTAGCATAATGTCCTCAAGGTTCATCCATACTGTGTGTGTCAGAATTTCCTTCTTTTTAAAGGCTGAATAACATTCCATTGTATGCATGTACCACATTTTTTAATTCATTGACAGATGAATGGATTATTTACTCTATCAGATATATGTATATTAACTCCTTATCAGATATGTTATGTCCAAGTTTTTTCTCCCATTCTGTGGGTTGCCTTTTCACTCTGTTGATTTGTTGCTGATATTTTGAAAAAATTAGCATGCAAGCTTTTTGAGAGTGGAATCCAGACCAATTCATTCTTTAGCTGATATTCGTACCAAATGCTTAGAAACTCAGTAACATGTCTAAAATTCATGTCATTTGATAATGATGTGATCACTTGAGAAAAGTATACAAAATCATGAAGGGCTTAGAAACTCATTTTTCTTATTTTTTTTTTCCTTTTGGCCAGAGTGACTAACTTTCTGGTGAGTTCAAATCTTACCACTTACTGTTATAGGCATGGGTTTCTCCAAATATATTTATGGTCTTGTGGGTGTCAATAGCTTTCTTGACACTCTCTGACTTCTTTCTAAGCTTGAGAGAAGGAATTTGGCTAAAAACTGTATTTGCTCCAAGAAAAAGCAAAATTTCTAAAATTACTCATGAAATGATTTCAGTCACTAACATTGTTTTATAAGTTGAACTACCAAAAAGACACCTAAACTTGTATGTGTATGGCAGCTCTATTCACACAATAGCAAAAACTTGGAACCAATCTAGGTGCCCATCAACAGTGGACTAGATAAGGAAATGTGGTACACAGATACCATGGAATGCTCTGCAGCCATAAAATGGATAAAATCATGTTCTTTGCAGCAACATGGATGCAGCTGGAGGCCATCACTCTATGCGAATTATCACAGAAACAGAAAAATGAAAACTACATGTTCTCACTTATAGATGGGAGTGAAACACTGGGTACACACAGGCGTAAGGATGGGAACAGTAGACACTGGGGACTCCCAAAGAGGTAAGGGGAGATGGGGTTAAGGGTTGAAAAACCACTCACTGGGTACCATGCGCACCAGCTGGGTGACGGGCTTAACAGAAGCCTAAACCTCACTATTTAGCAATATATTCACGTAACAAAACTGCATATGTACCCTTAAATCTAAAAGTAAATTAAATGAAAATGTGCTTGGCTAATTGTAATGCTGGTAAATGACATCCAAAGAAAGGAATACGGGACTCAATCTCTAGCATGATGGAGTGATGCCTCCAAAAATCCACCCCTTCATAAAAACAACAAGAAAATTCACTGCTTCAGAACTCTAAAAATTAACTAAAGCCAAGTAACAATCTGAGGATTGTTAATTCAGGAAAACAGCCGAATCTCTGTAAAAACAGTTACCTCGTGGTTTTTTAAAAAAAAATTTTGATAGATTTAGTTGGTTTCAATAGATGATGACTTCAGACAACAGCAAAAGGGGAATGAGAAAATTGGAGAGGACAAGAGTGTCCAATTACCAGAAATATTTTTAATGTAAGTGATATAATATATAATATTTTATTAACTGTCTGACATATGACTAGAATTATTTGTCTGCTTTTTTGGGCCACACATTTTCTAGGTCACTTCTTCACATGGCAACAATTTTGTGATAGTTCTGCATAGAGGAGGCAAGTCAGTCTCACCTCTACCATGTTTGGTCAAGATTATTTTCTTTAAAAAAATCATATCTTAGAATCATGGGGTACATGTGAAGATTTCATGAAGGTGAGATGGTTTGGGCTTCCAACAAGTCTGCCTTCCTCCCAGTGGGGAGTGTGGTACCCAGTGGGGATCTTGCATCCCTTATTCCCTCCTCTCCCTCCCTCCTTTAGAAGCACCCAGTGTCTGTTGTCCCCATCCTTGTGCCCCTGTGTGCCCAGAGTTGAGTACCCACTTATGAAGACAGGCGGCATTCAGTTTTTCTGTTTTAAAATTCACTTAAAATTATGGCCTCTAGCAACATCCATGCTGATGCAAATGCCATGTCTTTGTTCTTTGTTATGCCTATGTAGCATTCTATCTTGTATTTGTACCACATTTTCTTTATCCAGGCCACCATTGACGGGCATCTGAGTTGGTTCCAAGTTTTTGCTATTGTGAATAGTGTTGCAACAAACATACAAGTGAAAGTGTCTTTTTTGGTAGAATAGTTTATGCTCTTTGGGTATAAGAATAATTGCTGGGTCAAATGGTAGCTCCATTTTTAGTTCTTTGAGAAATTCCCAAACTGCTTTCCACAGAGGTTGAACTAGCTTACATTCCACCAACAGTGTAAACGTGTTCCCATTTCTTCACAACCGTGCCAACATCTGTTGTATTTTGACTTTTCAGTAATAGCCATCCTGACTGGTGTGAGATGGTATCTCATTGTGGTTTTGATTTACATTTCTTTTATGATTAGCAATGCTGAGAATTTTTTCATCTATTTGTTGGCTGCTTGTATGTCTTCCTTTGAGAAGTGTCTATTCATGTCCTTTGCCCGGTTTTTAATGTGGTTATTTGTTTTCTTTCCCTGTCAATTCATTTGAGTTCCTTAAAGACTCTGAATATTAGGCTTTCTTTGAATGCATACTTTGCAAATATTGTCTCCCTTTCTGTGGATTTTCTTTTTACTCTCTTAATGGTTTCTTGTGTTGTGTAGAAGCTTTTTAGCTTGATAAGGTCCCATCTGTCAATTTTAGTTTTTCTGCATTAACTTTTGAGGCCTTGGCTGTAAATTCATCGCTAGGCTGAAGTTCGGGTGGGTGCTTCCTAGGCTTTCTTCTAAGATTTTTATAGTTTGAGGTTTTACATTTAAATCCTTGATTCATTTTGAGTTAATTTTTGTATCTAGTGATAGGTAGGGGTCCAATTTTATTCTTCTGTGTATGGTTAGCAGTTTTCTGGCACCATTTGCTGAATAAGGTGTTCATTCCCGATTTTTTTTTTTTTTACTTTGCCAGAGATGAGTTGGTTGTAGGTGTGTGGTTTTATTTCCAGGTCCTTTATTCAGTTCCATTGGTCTATGTGTCTATTTTTGCACTAATACTATGCTGTTTTGGTTACTGTAGCCTTATAGCAAAGTTTGAAGTCTGGCTATGTGATGCCACCAGCTTTGTTCTTTTTGCTGAGGATTGTTTTGGTTATTTGAGTTGCTTTTTTTTCTTTCATATGAATTGTCTTTTCTAGCTCTGTGAAAAATGTTGCTGGTAGTTTGATGGGGATTGCTTTGACTCTGTAGATTACTCTGGGTAGTATGGAAATCTTAACAATATTGGTTCTTCCAATCTATGAGCACAGAATGTTCTTCCATATGTTTGTGTCATCTTTGATTTCTTTAAGCAGCATTTTGCAGTTTTCATGATAAAGATCTTCTGTGTGTGTGTGTTTTACTTTCCCTACTCCCATACACTTCTCCTTACCTCTTTAGTAGCTTGAAAGCTAACAGTCTCACAAATACAATAGCTTTGAGAGGGCCAACAGTTGAGCAGCCTTTGGAAAGTGGGGAGTGGGGCACAAATTTCCATCTCCAGATCATTGTCACTATTTGACCTGTGTAGAAGCTTGTTGAAGACTTCCATTCTCAGGGTTTGCCTTTATTTTTCTTGAGCCAGAGTTCACTGTGTGTGAATAGTTCTACTCACAGGGCATGTGTCAAGAACAAACAGCTGCAATTGTTTGATACCACAGCTACTTGAATGAGCAAATAACCTGATTTAAAAAATTAAATTTAAAAAATAAGCAAAAGATTTGGATAGAATTTCTCTGAAGAAGAGGTCATTTATTAGTAAGCCATGGGTAAAAATACTCACCATTATTAGTCATCCGAGAAATTAAGATCAAAATCACAATTGGACTTCATGCCATGGTGCTATAAAAATATTATTACTTACACATGTTGGTGTGTCAAGAAATATGAACCTTTATATGCTGCTGAAGGGAATGCCAAATGGCGTATCTGCTTTGGAAAACAGTTTAGTGGTTCCTCAAAAAGTTAAATAGTTATATATAATGTAACAATTTCACTCCTCAGTATATTGCCAAGAGAGTAAAAACATATGTCTACACAAAAACTTGTACACAAACGTTTATCACAGCATTATTCCTAATATCAAAAAAATAGAAACAAAATACCTATCAATGGATGAATTTATAAATAAAACATGGCATATCCATACAATGGAATACTATTTTTCCACAAAAGGAACAAAGTTTTGATACATGCTACAGCATGGACGAACCTTGAAAATAAGAAAAGTGAAGGAAGCCAGACACCAAGAGACCACAACTACATACTTCCATATGTGAAATATCCAGAGTAGGTAAATCCAGAGAGATAAAAAGTTAATTGGCTTAGTTGTCAGGAGGTGGACGGGAAAATGAGGTGTGACTGCTAATGGGTAAGGATTTCTTTTGGAGCTGATGAAAATGCTGGAATGAGTGGCAATCATGAACAACTTTGTGACTATTCTATAAATCACTGAAATGTACACTTTAAAAAAGTGAATGTTATACTATGAAGATTACATCTCAATAAAATTATTTTTTTTAAAGAAAATGGCACAGAAGGGGCCATGCTTTGTGATGTCTGATGTATCAACACTAACGACTTCAAAATGCTCTTCTCTCCAAATCTATCACCTGCTCTTTATAATCAGGTATTGTTTTGGAGTTATCTCTGGTTGTGCTTTAAAAAAAAAACTTGCTTTTTAGCCTTAACTCTTGCCAAGTTTACTGGAAATATTTGACCAGCATTTGGGTAAACATAGCCTTTGTTTTTCTGACAGCTCATTGAATAAGACCTGTATGCTGGCCCTAAAACTCCCCCTTGTATAGTAGAGTGCATTAGAAATCTTTGAGAATAAGGTTACCTCCAGGAGCTGTTCTAGGGCCATGATAACGGGAGGCTCCAGTTCCAGATTGTACCACACCTTCTGCTACACTCCTGTGTGATTTGACCCAAAGTTTAGAATATCTCATACCTTAACAGAACAGTCCTTTATAGCCTTCAAGTTCTTGACCTCTTTGGTTCTTAGTGTGCATAGTTTCTTTCCAAGCTCATTGCCAGCCAGTGTTCTCCCTGAGAGGTATTAAGAATGGGCCTTTGGGCGGCCTGCCCTGTCATAGGTTATTTGCAGACTTAAAAGAATCTTTGAGTCATTTTCATGAGTTATATGCTCAGCTTTGTTGATCTTCCCTTGGGTTCTGTGGAAAGAATTAGTTATTGGCTAATATGCCTATATTGATCCTAAGTTATAGGTCCTTATGCTGAATCTGCATATGATAGTCCCATGAGACTCTGAGAGGCACTACCTGTGAGAACAGGTAATCTCCAGTGGAACAAAACAGGTTTGTACTCTGTTCCACCAAACCATCTTATCTTTAACTTTGACCTTGCTGGTTTGAGGCCATTGTTACTTCAGCTGCATACAAACCTCCCTACCCATACTCCACCCAACACTTTACCATAGGCAGCAGAAGTAGAAAATATTGTTTTATTACCATGAGTGGGCAAGTCCTCATAGAGTGTTGGCTCTACTTTCTAACTACTACCAGTACATAGTAATGGATAACAAGATCAACTATCCTAAAATAAAATTCATTAAGTTTTGTAAATATTTTCCGTCTTTTAATTGGCCTTAGCTAAAATTCAGAAGCAAAAAGCCTGTATCCAGGATTGGACTCAGGTCACGTGATTTAACTTGACATTTTTGTAAACAGTTTTGTAAACTGCTAAAGCAAACATTTTGCTGCCATCTTCTCTTGGGTAGTTGATCTGAAAATACGCTGTTTAAAGTCAGGATGCTTTACTGTCTGAGGTCTGCTTTCATCAACATGCACTTGGAGATGTTCACAAGCCATAGTGGTGTGACCACGATCACCTGCTCACCCAAATATCAGCTCTGACCCCAAATTGCTTTTTATATAAAGTCTTGCCTCCAACTTGTGGGTATTTCACGTGGAGGAGAACTGGTTTTTCTTTTCAGTTGAGGTTCCAGAAATGTTTCTCCCTAGTTGACTATTAAAGCATCAGGCCTTGCTTCAACTGGCCACATGTGTCTGTAGGTCAGTCACTTGACAGGGAAGAGACTCTTGAACTCATTACTGCTCAATAATTATTAGAAGTTCACTTGTGTCATGCATCGAACTGTTTTGGCCGTGATTCTACATTGGGAAGCCCAAGGAGGCTAATTGGTGAGGCGCGACACTTACCGTAAGAATGTCACTGAGAATGTTTTTGGGACCCAGGAGAAAAAATTTGAATCTCTGAAAAAGAAATGCCTGTGCCTTTTCTACGCAACTGGTTTAATTCTACGTCAAAGACACTCTAACCATGTCATGGATCCTGTTTCCTTCTTCATTCTGGCCATGAAGAAACTCTGAGGAAGGTTTGTAGCAGTGCCTAACAGTTACAGGGCATGCTTACTCTAGCTGCGTCTTATGTTTCTCCACTTATATCACCCTGCCCCTATTTTCCCACTGACTAATGTTTTGTTTTTTATCTTTGTGTGTATTTTCTGTAAGCTGCTTCAAATACATCTTGCAACAAGGATGGATATAAATAAATACATTTTGTAATAGTGTTGTGTGAAGCATGTTTCTACAAAGCAGGAAGATAAAAAATCTTATCAGAAAAGGGGACTTCTGTAGAATCTCTGTGGGTAGAAATTCTATTCTCATATAATTAAAAAGTCATAATAGGGATATGTTACAGCCCATCTGGCCGGGAAACTGAGATAGAAATGTTAATTGAGATTGCGGAAACTGCAAAATTAGGCCAGGTAGTAATAATGGGGGACTTTAATTACTCAATCATAGATTGCCAAAACGCCTCACTGGGACAAGAGTTGGAAGTGAGATTTTTAGATAAAAGAAATTACTGCTTCCCAGAGAAGGAAAAAGTGCCTGTGTGGTCGGGAAATATTACAGACTGGGCTCTGACACGGAATGGAAACTGGTCCATAAGGTGATGCCAAAACACTAACAGTGACCGCCACGCAATTTAATTCTACAGTCTTGTGGGTAAACTAAAGTCCACAGCATGTCTACTTGATATTAGAGATATTAGAAAGTGCCTTATGACAAAAATGAAAGTTATAATTTAAAAATTCAATCACAAGAAAAAAACCCAAGAGATTATTTTCAAAGCAACTTATCAACCATCCAGGCAAAATTCCCAGGGAAGATAATCATCCTCAGTGGCTAGTTGACAGGGTCAGATGTGTAACTGCTGGGGCAGAGAAGGGAGCGGCCTTCATAAAACTGACCACAGAACTCAGGGAAGGAACAGATGGACCCACAAAACATAGCAAGTGAAGAATAACTTCAAAATTACATAAAACCCAACCCCCCAAATGGTATGTATCATGTAGAGGATTCCAAAAGCACTGGGAAAAGATTCTTTGACACTGTCAAAGGAAGGAAGAAACCTCAAGAAACAATGAGACCTCCTTAAAACAATGGCACCAAAAGGAGGAAGAAGAAAGAACAAATGGTTGGATACAGTCTTTGCCTTGATTTTCAGAGCGATTCCCTCTTATTCAATAGTCCTGGAATCCCACATAAAATTAAGAGTACTACAAATGGGATCATTGATCAGAGTAGTAAGCCAAGGTACTCAGGACTGTAAATAATTTGGAGAATTTGGGGGGTAAAATACTCAAAGAAGAATTAGAGCAATTTTTAATTATAGGCATTAATTAAATGTGCCTGTCATTATACATACCTCTGCCTTAGAAACAGTGAGATTCATTTTTCTGTCTAACAAGGCAGGGAGATGATAACTAACTAGAGGCTCATTCGATACTTTTTATGGTTTTTAAAATAAAACCTATCAGGAGGAAAGAGAACACGGCTTATGGGTGGGCAAACAAATTAATATTTTGGGGGTCATATATAAATATGTTTTAAAAGTTTAACAGAGAAAATTTTTAAGATTTGAAAAGTATTTAAGATTAAGAAAATATTTAAGAATTAAGATTTGGAAAAAGGAACTACGGGGAGACTATTTTAAGCAGCAGAAGTGTGAAAACAACAATGTGTCAGGGATTGGTTCCAGGCCCAGCGGCTTAATTTATATTTTTGCAAATGATCCTTAGAAATCCTCTAATAATGCTGGTTATTGAATAGACATACCAATCAAGACAAATTTTACAAGTTTTTTTGACTATGCAAGAGAGAGAGAAAAATGGTAGGTGAATGATACCTGTAGGCATAAATAAGCCACATTTTTCTAATAAAGGGAGAGCTCCTATTTAAAACAAATTCCAAATAAAGTAACACTCAACTACCCAGCGAAGGTGTTCCCTTCTAACTCACCTGCTCACTGAGGCGGTTCACAGGAGTGGAGCTGTCTTTCACAAGCATCTTCTCAGAAACACTGTGCCCTGGATCTCGAGGCTGCTGGGTATGGCAGGCGAGCCCTGTCTGCAGCACAATCTTTTTCAACAGAAGCAGCATCGTTCATCGTTTGTAGGGCTTAGCCATTTACAAGTCACATTCGTGTCCAGAACTGCATCGCATCCTGACACAATCTGTTATTCATTTCATTTATGGGTTACGAAACTGTGGGTAGTAGGCACAAACGGGGGCTGCCTGACTCACCTCCACGTGTGCTTGCCGTGCTGGTCCATGCCCCTGCCAAACACCCTCTTCTGAAACATCAGGAAAAAGAGACACCCCTAGGAACTTGAGGACCGCTTGGGATAAATTTCCAAAGAATGCAGATCACACGGTGGATAAGAAACTTAGAAGATGTATATCACTCCAGAAGCAGCTTTGAGAGAAATGGAGATAAGTGTAAAGGGGTTTGGCAACATATGAGAGGGAGGGAGATGTCAGGTTGCCCTCCGGGAAGCCCATCTTTCCATAAATCTCATGTGAAGCTGCTCTTGCCAAGTGAGTCCAAAACTGAAGTTGGTTCTCTGGCCTTGAACGCCTCGGTTCTTTCAGAAGCTCATTTCAGCTCCTGAGGTCTAGAGTCCTCTACCGTGACTGACTTCCACCATCCAGCTCAGACTCCTGGGTATGGCCTGCTCCTGCGCCCTTGTTCAAGCTTCTCTTTCTAATACTGGGGAATCCCCAGCTTATCCCTCCAGATGCCACACGGCCGTGCCCCGCAGAGCCCTGGCCTCCTGTAGCCCTTGATCCACCGCTTGTGCCTTCCTGGCTGCCACGCAGATCCTCACCCTGCTCACTGCCTCTGGCCTTTGCGTTGTCGTCCCGTCGGTGGAGGAGAGGAAAGACCTCATTTCAAAAAACTAGGAAATGCAGGATGTGCAACCTTTCCTTCACATGAAGTGGAAGCTGCGAATCAATCCAAAGTCTGTAATCCCCCTGATTGCATCTCTTTAGGAGAAGTTTTATCAATGAAGTGATTTGCAGGAGGTCTCTTTGATGCAGATGCCTGGGACAAATTGGAGAGTCCCAGGTTGAAGAAGCAAGGCTGTGAAGGACTCAGCACTCTTGTCGTCATGCTGAGTATGTATGGTGTACATGAAAATCGTGTTTTCTGGGTCTGCCTTTTTCTCCCACCTGTGAAGAAACGACTGCGTATCTTGGTTCTAAGATGGTTTTGTTCTGCTTCCTACACGAGAGGCAAAATTGTTTAAAAAGAAGACTCCAAGAGGTATTCAAAGAAGTAAATGAACACTTTACATAGACTGCCAAATTATGAGAAAGAAGTCGGGGGAATTTTGACACTAAGCACATATGAGACCCTGACATAATAACACAGAGGTATGTACTGTAACATCTGCAAAGAGCTGAAAGTAAAGGTTCCTCTCTCGAGCTGAAGAGGTAATGATTTGTTAAATAATGATAAATAATAGATACAGCTTAGTCAGACACGTACCTAATTCCTAAGGAAGAGGGATCTCATTTTAAGAGTGTTGTGAAGAAACCTGAAAATTGATTGGATTCACCCTCTTCCCAAGGCAGTATAGTCAAGTGAAGAAGAATATGGACTTGGGAGCTAGGCAGGTTCAGGTTCCCGTCTAACACTTATCAGCTGTGTTACTTTGGGTAAGACAGAAACATTTCTGAGCTTGGTTTTCTCATCTCTGTGAAGGAGATGACAGTCCCAACCTCGCAATGTTGATGAGTCATGTGAAGAAGCACCTAGGATAAATAAGTGTAGAAACTTGCTACCTCACAAGGCGGTCAGATCCCCACTTTTGTTTTGCCTCCAACTGAAATTGGCCTCCTGATAAAATTCCATGTATTAGCCTAGTCTGGTAACATAAAATAGTCACTTTTCTGCATGGCAACTCTTCAAACATTAAAAGATACATGTAGAGCTTCCTTCTTTTTATTTATTATTATTTCTTATTTTAGAGTGGTGGGGTGCAAGTGAGGATTTACTACATAAATAGGTTGCATGCAGGTGAAGTTTGGGCTTCTAGCTGGCTATCTCCCCCGATAATGGACCAGGTACCCAGTATGATGCCATGTGTCTCCCTCCCTCCTCCTTCCCTTCCTCCCCAGCAGTGACCAGCGTCTAATGATCCCACTCCTGTGCTTGTGTGACCAGTGATCAGGACCCACTATGAGTGAGTACATGTGGTACTCAGTTCCTTGTTTCTGTGATGATTCGCTTAGTTTGATGGTCTCCAGCTTCACTCGTGTTGCTGTGAAGGCCATGATTTTGTTCTTCTTTATGGCTGCATAATTCTACCATGTATATGTACCACATTTTCTTTATCCAGTTCACTTCTGATGGGCAGCTGAGTTGGTTTCATGTTTTTCCTACTGTGAAAAGTGCAGCAATATACATGCATGTGCAGCTTTGTCTGCTTGTTTTTTGGTAGAGTGATGTATGTTCTTCTGGGTATATTCCCAGAAGAGAGATTCCTGGATCATAGGGTAGCTCAATGTTTAGTTCTTTGGGAAGACACCACATGGCTTTCCACAAAGGTTCAACTAGCTTACATTCCCATCAACAGTGTAGAAGCGTTCCTTTATCTCTGCAGCTGTGCCAGCATCTATTGTTTTTAACTTATTAATGAAAGCCATCTTTACCAATGTTAGGTGGTATCCCACTGTAATTTTGATTTGCAGTTCTGTGATGATTAGTGAGGCTGAACATTCTTTCATGTGTTTGTTGGCTGTTTGTGTGTCTTCCTTGAGAAATGTCTGTTCATGCTCTTTGCCCACTTTTTAATGGTTTTTGTTTGTTTGCTATCCCTTTAAATTTATTTGAGTTCCTTATAGATCCGGATGTTAGGTCTTTGTCAGGTGCATAGCTTGCAAATATTTTTCCCATTCCTTGGGTTGTCTCTTTATTCTTGATGGTTTCTTTTACTTTGCAAAAACGTTTTGGTTTCATAAGGTCCTACCTGTTAATCTTAGCTTTTGCTGCATTTTTTCTTTTTCTTTTCTTTTCTTTTCTTTTTTTGAGGACTTGGCCATGAATTTCTTGCCTACTCCAGTGTCCAGGATGGTGTCCCCTAAGTTTTCTTCTGAGATTCTTATAGTTTGGAGTTTCACATTTAAGTCCTTGATCCATTTTGAGTTAATTTTTGTGCACGATGATAGGTATGGGTCCAGTTTAATTCTTCTGCATGTGGCTAGCTAGTTTTGCCAGCACCATTTGCTAAATATGATTTCCTTTCCCCAGTATTTGTTATTGATGCTTTGTCAACGATGAATTGGTTGAGAGACTGTGGTTCTCTTTTCTGTTCCATTGGACGATGTGCCTATTCCTATACCAATACTATGCTGTCTTGGTTACTGCAGACTCATAATAAAGTTTCAAGTCTGGAAGTGTGATGTCTCCAGCTTTGTTCCTTTTGCCAATGACTGCTTTAGCTATTCATGGTCTTTTTTGCTTCCAAATGAATTTCTGTATTGTTTGTTCTATATCTATGAAAAATGATGTTGCAAATTTGATAGGAATTGTGTTGAATCTGTAGATTGCCTTGGGTAGGCTGGACATCTTGACAATGTTGATTCTTCCAGTGTTTGAGTATGGGATGTTTTTTCACGTTTCCTTGGTTTCTTGGAGCAGTGTTTTGTAGTTCTCATTGTAAAGGTCTTTAACTTCTTTGTTTAGGTGGATGCCAAGGTGTTTCATTTTTTTGTGGCTATTGTGAATGGACTTGTGTTTTTTATTTGGTTCTCAGCATGCTTCTTTTTGGTGTATAGAAATGCAATTTTTTTGTGTGTACATTGGTTTTGTATCCCAAAACTTCACTGAAGTCATTTATCAGTGTGAGGAGGTTTTTGACAAACTCTCTAGGGCTTTCTAGGTGTAGAATCCTGCAGCCAACATCATACTTGTGGGTAGAAGCCTGAAGCATTCCCTCCAACAACTGGAGCAAGACGAGGATACCCACTCTCACCCTTCCTATTTAACATAGTACTGATGTCCTACCTAGAACAAAATTGGGCAGGAGAAGGAAATCAGGGTTCTCCAAATAGGAAAAGAGGACATTATGACATACTTCTTTGAGAATTTATTTTTTTAAATATATTTTTTAGACTGAACAGACACATTTCTTCAAATTTGTCTCAATATGTTGGCTAACCCAGCAGCTGCCTCCCACTCTAGTGCTAGAATGCAAATATTCACTTTTCCAGCCTCTCTTGCACCTAACAATAGATAGGTAGCCAAATTCTGACCAAGGAGACACAAGGAAGTTTACTTGGGGGCTTTTTATGTTTTGATACAAGAGATGGATCTACCTGCACTGTCTCCTTTGCCCCGTCTTCCTGCCTTTAACACAGATGTGATCCCTGAAGCTGTGGTGGTCTTCTTGCAACCGTGAAGTGCCAGGCATAAGGATGTTAAGGATGGGAAGCAGACATATGCAAGGAGCTTGAGCCTTGATGGCCGGGTTGAACTGTCGAATATATGCCTGTAACTACCCATCTCTGGACTTCTTATGTGAGAAAAATAGCTTCCTTTTTTGTGAAAGCCAATGTTAGTCCCAAAAGCATTCTAATTAATACAAGGGGGACCCCCCCCAGAAAACAGAATTAGTTTTTGGAGGGGAGGTCTTTTATAGCACCCGCTTTCCCTGCTAGTTAGGTGTTCTAAAAACCAATCGGCATCAGTGTATCAGCTAGTGTTGTTGCAAGAGGCTATATCCGGCCTCAGTAAATTTTTTGTGGAGATTCTTTCAATACTTTTGCCCATTTCATGGTGGGTGATTATGAGCACACTCTCCACACCGTGCTCAGTGTTCAGGAGTTTTTGACCAAAAATGAAATGACTTCGGTGCCCCACCCTCCCTCTTTACCATATCTCACCCAGAGTGACTTTTTTTTGTTTCCCTGATGAAAAAAGTCCTCAAAAGGAAATGGTTTGCCCACGTGGAACAAGTGAAACAAAAAACGAGAGAAGCACCAAAAGGGGTAAAAATTGACAAGTTCAAAGACTGTTTAGAACAGTGGAAAAAGCATCTCGATAGGTGTATTGCATCAAATGAAGAGTGCTTTGAAGGTGAATGAAGTTTAAACATGCAAGAATAAATACACACAATTTTCATAAATAAATTCTAGGGTTTTTTGGGCCCCCCTCATGTATAATTTAATTTAGTTTGTCAGGGTTCTTGTTCTTCTGTGTACACTCCCTTGGATGTAAGTTACTTTGAAATCATCATTTTTAAAGTATGGTTTCTATTGTCTATTCATCTGCCATTTTTAAAAATTTCCTAGAACTCAAGGGTAGTCCTAAGGTCTCACATTTAAGATTTTTAAGGTTCTAGAACTTAGCATTTATCCATAACTGGAAATATTTTAAAAGTTGTTGTTAGGAAAATAACATTGACATTATATATAAAAAATGATCTTTTATTGTATTTAAAAAATATCAATGCGAGATTGATAGTCCAATTTAAACAAAAAAAAATTTGAAAAGTAAAAAAAGAAAATATAAAAGGATATTTTTAAACTCTTGGTATTAGGAAGGTTTCTATTCATATAAAAAATTCTAGAAGCCTAAAGGGAAAATGGATAGATTTGATCATGTAAAAATTAAAGTGTCTATGTGGAAAAAAAGTAAAACACAAATAACAGAGAAGAAAACAATACATAATGCTGGTATTAGACCAAGGAATACTGTTAACGCATTTAAGAATTTCTGTAAGTCAATAAGAAAACAATCAACTATAAAAAGAGAACAGTCAATTCATACAAAAGAAATATAAATCTCTAAAAACATGAACTATAGATTTGGCTAGACATTTAACTCTAAGATGCACGAATGCCAAATAAGCCCACGAAAAGATGCTTGGGATAATCAGTCATCAGAGAAATGAAGATTCGCTCCAGGGCAAAATAACACTACATACCTATCAGAATGTGTAAAATTTAAAAAGACAGATCATACCAAGTGCTGGCAATGGTACGGAGCTACTGAAACTCTCATACACTGCTGGTGATCATGTAAGGTGGGACAACCATTTTGGAGAAGAGTTTGTCAGTTCTTAACAAGTTAAACACGTACCTACCACGTGACCTATCATTTGACTCCTAGGTATTTGCCCAAGAGAAATGAAAAACAGGCATTCATACAAAGACTTGTAAGTCGACATTCTTAGCAACTTTGTTGTAATATCCCAAACAGGAAACTATCCAAATGTCCCTTCAGTGGGTGACTGGACAATTCAGGTGTGTCTATACAATGAAATAGTACTTAGCATCAAAAAGAAATGGATTTTTTCATGCCTGCAACAGCATAGATAATCTCAAAATAGTCTGAGTGAAAAGGCTACCCAGCCTCCAAAAAGAGTGCTTTAATCTACTTGCGCAAAGTCCTAGAAAATGCAAACTAGTCTATGGTAACCAAAGCCGAACAGTTGTTGCGTGAAGAGAGAGCCAGAGAAAGAAAAAGGTGGGGCAGAGATTCAAAGGGGGTACACATAGACTTTGGGGATGATAGATATGCCCATTTCATCTTCTCCGTGGAGGTACCTCCCATGCGTCAAAACTCATTACACTGTACACTTTAGACACGTGTGGTTTATTTTATGTCAGTTATACCTCACCAAGACTGAAAAAAGTAAAGAGAGAAAGACACGACCATACAACTTTAACACATGATCCTGGATCAGAAAAAAAAATTGGTATAAAGGACATAATTCGGACAATTGGTGAAACTGTAAATTAAATCATAACGGTATAATTTAGAAAATAGTGTTATTGATGCTAAATGTTCATAATTTGGTAATTGGGCTGTAGTTGTGTAAGAGAATATTCATGTCCTTAGGAAATGCCCCCTGAAGATTTTGGGGAGGAAAAAGTGTGATGATTGGAACTTACTCTTAAATGCTTCAGAAAAAAATGAGAGCATAGTAATAATTGCGTACAACACATACGAAGAGAGAGAGAATATGGCAAAGTGTTCAGGGTTGGATGTGCCTGTGGGAGCTTTTTGTACTGTTCCAAAACTTTTCTGTATGCTTGAAATTACTTCAAAATAAAAAGGTGAAAGTGACATGTTGGCACAAGCATCTAAGAAAAAGCATATTGCAGCATTTGTCTGTTTGAGCAAAAGTTCACGATGACTGAAATGGGCATCCTTATCTTCTTAAATAAATTACATATGCCATAATAAGTCATGCTATGTAACTTTTGAAAGGAATGAGATGTATCTTATTCTTTACTCACCTAAAAAGTTATTCAAAATGTATTAAAAAGTTTAAAAAGCAAGCTGTGTAACAACATGCCATCCATGTATGATATACATGTGTGAGAAAACACAGAAAGAATATTCTAGGTGAGTATGCATACATTGCCGGAAAATGATTTCAAAGGATATTCATAGACATCTGCACTGATTACTTCTAAGAAAGAACATTAGATTGGGGGTAGAAGTGAGACATTTGGTGAAGTAAAAGTTTTACTTTTACTGTACTTTAAATCATCTTTAAATAAGTATGCATTATATGTATATATATATATATTCCTTTTCTCTGTCTTATGTGAACATTTCATTAGCATTTCTAAGTGATCAACTTTGTTCACAGTTTGTGCTAAGGTCTGTTCTGAGCTTCATTCTTTTCGATGCTTTTTGACAGGGTTCTGCTCCTGTTTCTAATTCATGATTATTTGGGGTCATTTTATTCTTATTATTGTATTTATCTCCCAGACTATGAGTTCATGGAAGGCAAGCCCTTTTATTATTATTGTACATATTACATGGGATATCGGTTCATGGAAGGCAGGTCCTTTTTCATTATCATTGTACATGTCTCCCTGGCTATGAGTCCATGGAAGGCTCTAGGAGACGTTTTAGGGATGCCTTCCACTACTTGTCCTATTTTCTGTACCTCAGCTGTGTGGAATGCTGGGAAGAGCTCCAGGTTAGACCCAGCAGGGCCCATCTCAGATCATGAGACTACACTTCTCACTGAGAGAAATAAATGTAACTGTCAAAATTCAAACGAAAGTGTATCTTTTTTTGCAGGAGAGAGCAACCATACACATTTTATGGTCAAAGACTGCCTTTCTTCATGTTTGATTTTCTAAAAATCTCACAGGGGTGCAAAAAATATGCTTCTTTTCTTCATCATCTCTTCATGTTTCCTCATTAAAATGAAGAGAAATTCAAATCCTAACGGTGCTGATTAATTACAGATATGAAGCATTTAAATGTGACCCCGTTTCTTCATCTAGGAAGCCTTAGAATGAGGTGGCAGCATTCAAGACAGTGGAGAGCGTTGTGAATTGTGGGACTGCCTTTTTCTTCTTGTAAGCAGACAGGAGAGCTAGCTATCATTTTACTTCGAAAAACTGCTGGTTTCCAAATTCCCCAGCTGGCCAATACAAATGGATATATATTCCTTGAAGGGCTCCATTGCCTATTTAACTATCTTTGTGTTGGAGAACGCATACTGGTATTAGTCTCCACGTTGCTTACCTGTGTTTCAATCAAATTACAGCAATCCCTATCAATCACTCAAGACCATTTGTGGTGTCTACAACGTCCAGTTACCACCAGTAAGAGAGGCAGGAGAAAGAAGGAAGATAAATACAGGAGATTAAAATGGCTTATTATTTTTGACTTCCCAAAGTTAGACTGAGACTGGTTGCAAGAACCAGGGAAATACAAGTCATCGAGGGCTCTAAGGGATGCACAATTCTCCCTCCTCTCTGCCCACTCCCCACCTCTTTTCCTCTGCCTCTTCTCCCTCCCTCATTCCTCCCTGCCTTCCCTACCTCCGAAAGTAATCTCATCCTTTCGTCACATATTATTGAAATCCCAGTTCTTTAAAAAACTCTCATTTTTGCCCAGACTGAGAGCATGTCATTTGGAAGTGATGTGCAAGGCAAGAGATAACCAGGTAGAACTCAGCGATTCGCCACAGAAAATGGTTCCATGTTTGGCCGTAATGCTATCAGAGCCTGTCCCTCAATAGCTCTTAACTGCTGGGAGCTCAGAATCTGCTGATTCAAGACTTTGCCTGCACGGGGAGGTGTGAGGGTGAGAGAGAAAGGGAAGCCTAGCAGTGCAGGAAGAGTTAGGAAGAAATATTAATAGTCCTTCCAGAACACGTAAGAAGTCAGAGGATTTTTTTAAATAAAGAAAGAGTGCCCCCTCCCCTTCTCCTCCTCTCTCTACCTCTCCTCCCGTGTCTTCATTTCATGCTGTGGTCGTGTTGATTGGGAGGGAAGAATCTTCTCAGACTGCTGCTTAGCACCAAGCAGATATACTTCAGTTGAAAATGGTTAGCAGTTAGGGGTTAGCCAAATACAGGCAGCAGGCGTGATAAAGGTAAGTACGGATGTTTGGGTGGTGCGGTAATGGGAATTCAAAAAATGAAAGACTTCAAATCACCCAAGAGCACATTGGAGCACACATACATTTCCATTTGAATAGGTTCCAGAGAGCATCAACACACATCCCAAATGGGTTGACAGAATAGAAGCATCGAGGAATAAGATAGATACGAGTCGATTTCCTTAATCATTCTTCTTTCAGTTCTAGTAATTTCATACAAATTCAGAGGAGGATACCAAACTTTCATTGTCTTGGAGCCAAAAGGATTTTAAATGGTTATATTTTGATTGATGATCTCCTTGTTTTAATGGTGGCTCCTAATCGTTCCTTTCATTTGAACCCAAGAGTATTTTCAATTCATAGACTAAATCAGTTGTCATTTTTCAATAATGTTTTGTTCTCGCGTGGGCTTTCTAACTTTCCCTTGTGCTTAACTCATGGGCTTTTGGAGTCATGGCTGCATTCAAGGCCCCACTTACTAATGATAATCTTGAGAGTATAGACCAAGCCCCATCAGGGGGAGGTAATACACGCACGAATTATATCTGCGTTTCCATGTATTTTAAAGTGTCTCATTTCACGTCAGGAAGCCAGACTCCTCCATATTATTCTGTGATGATGTCGCCAATCAAAAGAAGGCATTAATTAAGGAAACCGATAAGGAGCTTTGTGGATCAAAGTGAACGTAAAGGACTAAGCTGACTGTTTAAATTTTTATTCACTTCACTAGACATTAGCTGATCTTAGTTATGCAAACAATTTATCTAGTATTTTGGGGAGTGAGAAAGAGAGGAGAGTCCAGTCTTGGTTGTTTCCCCATCTAATAAATCGGCCCACCCCTGCTGTGAGCTGCTTTTCCATCCATTCTTATCTTTCCTTCCTACTTGGCCATTCCAACACTTGGCAGCTTTTGTCCTCCTCTTTCCTTACAGCCTCAAACCTAACACCAAGCCCCGTCTTCGATCAAGCGCCCTTGAGCACGCCTACACATGCTCTGGATAACGATAACATTTCGTATATGTATATGAATTAGAATCGTGTCTGTAAATGAGGAAAAGTTACAAGCAACTTTATCCATCACCTTTACACTTTAACTCCTGAAAATCCTCCTGTATTTTAATGTGTAATCTTCACTATCTATATCACTGCCAGCCAGTAATGACTATTAGGAACATGGTGCTTGAATTCATATTTATGTGTGAGTGGCATAGAATTTGTATTTCTTATCTGGGTTGTGGCTCCAAGCAGTTTTCACAGTCCGACAAAGCACAGGAGAGCTCACTTAAGCTAATAAATTAAAAGGCAAAACAAAACACTGGGAGTCTAACTTACGAATATACTGGCCCAACACCTTGTCCCTCTATGAATAGTCAGAGATTTTCAAAATGATTGAGTCCTAATAATTTCAGTACCGCATCATCTATTTTCTTCAACTATTTTTCTTCAGCTGAAAGGCCTATGATGTCTTCTACACTTTCTTGGTTTTCTAAAATAGAGAAAAATGGACACAAAACTTCTAAAAGACTCAAGTTGCTATTAGTATCATTAATTATTGCATTTTTTATTTTTAAAAATTCAAAAGAAAATAAAACATGGGTGCACTAGATATTTTTCAAGGATTAAGTCCAGAGCAAATAAAATAGTTTGGCGACAAACTCTTAGAGCAAGTCCGATAAGACATTTTGTGGATATACTGGGGGCAGAAACTAGATATCATCAGCCGGGTATAGTTGTGTTGGAGACAAGCAGTGGAAATAGAGCAAAGAATATTAGCATCATGTTCCTAATAGTCATTACTGGCTGGCAGTGATATAGATAGTGAAGATTACACATTAAAATGCAGGAGGATTTTCAGGAGTTAAAGTGTAAAGATGATGGATAAAGTTGCTTGTAACTTTTCCTCATTTACAGACACGATTCTAGTTCATGTACATATACGAAACGTATCGTAGAGTTCAAGCAAAGATGTCTCAGGATGGTGGAGATCCCCTTATTTATGCTATCCATGACAATGAACACTTTTACCTATGTTAAGGTCACTTTTTTCATAAATACCTCAAGAATAAGATAATCAGCCTCTCACCCTTGGAACTCCTAAATGACTTTGACCCTCTGCTAAGATCTTCACCGCGTTCATATCTAGGACACATCGATAAACTTTTGCCACCACCATCATCGTCATCATTACCATCATTTTAGCTGACACGGGTACCGAGATATTTGATAGATCATCTCATTCAGTCTTTACAACATCAATGGGAGGTCAACGGTACTGTTTTGCAGGTGAGGGAACTGAGGTTTACTTGGTTGTTTTTCACGGCCACGAGGTCATACAGGTGGGACACTATGTAAATGGGAAAACCCATGCTCATTTGATCGTCAGGCAATACTCACCTTGGTCCTACAGATCCCCAGGCAGAGAATTTTTGCCCCCGTGAGATCTGATATTCCCTAGGGTAGATCCTTAACACCAACTCTCATGTTCATGTCCACATTTATTTTCGTGACGCTTAAAACTCCTCACCTCCCAGTTTCATATCTACTTTCTGCTCAATTCAACCCCCCTGCATATCTGGCCTCCTATGCATTCCATCACTATGGGTGTGCCCCAGGTTGTAAGAGCTGGTTCCACTGATCCCTCTCCCATGATTAAATGAATGCTCTCATTAGCCACAGCCCGTTCAACTTATCTACTTCCCCACTCACATGAAACGCCTTTCTCACTGGCTGTCCTGCTGTGCTCTTCCCTGAGGTCCACTCACCAAAGTCACCATCAGCTTATCCAACTTCAAGTTCACGAGCCTTCTGGCAACACTTATTCTCAACCCTTGGGTCAGCTATTTTCACATGGCCTTCAGCCACCTCAGCTTTCCAGATTTTCTCCATCGCAGGCTGCTGTTTGTTTGTTTGTTTGTCTGAGTTGGAGTCTCACTCCATGGCCCAGGCTGGAGTACAGTGGCATGCTCATGGCCACTGGCATTGACCTGCTGGGATCTGGTGATCCTTCTGCCTCAGCCTTCCAAGTAGCCAGAACGACAGGCATGCACTACCACGCCCGGCTAATTTTTGATTTATTGCAGAGACGAGGTCTCCCCAAGTTGCCCAGACGGGTCTTGAACCGGCGGACGCAGGCAGTCCACTCGCCTTGACCTCCCAAGTGCTGGGATGACAGGCAGGCTGCTGTTCATAGCCCTCTCCCCTCCTCCAGCTCCACATGAAGCCGCTGAGTACAGACAAAGTCCACCTAGACTTGCACAAGAGTAAGATAAAGCCAGAAAACACCCATCATTCTTTCCTAATATGTGATGCTTGGCAAAACGTTCATTCATTTCTTCATTTTCCCCTACTCCCTAAAATTAACATTCTAAACCCCTTTGGTTTTCCTGGGCCCAGATTTCAGTATTGTACTCCAGAGCACGCAGGAAACCACCTCCGACTTAGAAAAGATTCGAGTTGGCCGGGCTCACGCCTGTCATCCCAGCACTTTAGGGATGCCTGAGCCCAGGGGTTCGACATCAACCGGGGCAACTTGGCAAGACTTCATCTCTACAATAAATAAATAAAAAATTAGTCGGGCATGGTGGCCTGTGCCTGTAGTTCCAGCTACTTGGAAGGCTGAGGTGGAAAGATCGCCTGAACCCAGCAGGTTGAGGCTGCAATGGCTGTGAGCATGCCACTACTGCACTCCAGCCTGGGCAATAGATTGAGACTCCTACTAAAAAAAAAGAATATCCAAGTTGCACTAATTCACTCATTGTTTTTAACCCCTTGACTTCTGTGGTTGCCTACATTCATACCTCTTATCTTTCCTTTATGTCAAAGAGAAAGAGGTGGTCTCTTTACTATCATTTGAGCTCTGAGTTGTGTGCTACACAGCTCAGATACTCCCTCCCCTTCAAGAACTTTGTTCCTCGTTCATTACTCCCAGTCTCCCTTTGCTGGCCCCTTTCCTTCAAAGACACACAGGTCCCCTCAGCCCTCGGAGGACACGGCCTCTTTGTCTCTGCTCCTCCCTCTAACGACCCCCCCATTCTCTCTTTCGTCTTGTTGCTCGTTTTCGAATGAATCATGTTCTACAATTTGATTTCTGTCCCCACCAACTTCCAGAACTGGATTCGTGCTCTTCTAAGACTCCAGCCAGAGTCCCTTCTCCAATTCAGTGGCCTTTCCTCTGCCGTCAACGTCCTGGGTCTTTCTGCATTTTGTTCTTTGCGTAATTTTTCTCATAACTTTCTCTCCCACTTTCCAGTCACGCCGCGTTATTTTGTCTGTGTGGCTCTCCATTTCCACCCAGAGTCCTCTGCTTCCTTTACCGTTCCTTCTTCATCTGCCTACTCTCTCACCCTCTCCTTGAACAGGTGTTTAGTGACCACCACCTTTTTCTTGGTTGATGAGCTCTTCTTGTTCCAGTTGTGCTGACAAAAGAAATCCTCCCTTGACAATGCCCCTGCCACCAGTCCTATGCCTTCCGTCTCTTCCACATCTCCTTAGATGTGCTGATACAGCTGATACAGCACAGTGTTATTTCTCACAACGATGCACATGCACACACACGCACACGCATCGTGAAGTCACCATTCCTCATCACTCTGTCCTGTTGTCATCAGGTATTGTTGATTCTTTTTTTTTTTTTTTTTTGAGTTGGAGTCTCACTCAGTCGCCCAGACTGGAGTGCAGTGGCCGCTCCCGGCCACCGCAGCCTTGACCTGCCTGGGCTCCGGCGATCCTTCCGCCTCAGCCTTCCAAGTAGCTGGAGCTACAGGCGCGCGCTACCACGCCCGGCTAATTTTTTGATTTATTGTAGAGATGAGTTCTCGCCAAGTTGCCCAGGCAGGTCTCGAACCGGTGGGCTTGGGCAATCCACTCACCTCGGCCTCCCAAGGTGCGAGATTACAGGCTGAGCCACCGAGCCCGGCCCCTTATGCTTTTTTAAAGGTTTGATTTATCCTGTTTTCTAGTGTCTTGTGATGAAAGACAGGTTATTGATGTGAAATTGTTCTTTTTAAAAGTGTGTATACTTACATTTCCTTCTTGTACTTCTTTAGCTGCGTCCCATAGGTTTTGGTATATGGTGTCTTCATTTTCAAAATATTTCCTACATTCCCTTGTGAAATCTTTGACACATTATTTAGTAAAATGTTGTTTAATTTCCACATATTTGTGTATTTCCCAGATTTCCTTCTGATATAATTTCCAATTCCCCTCTATTGTAATTAGAGAATATACTACATACAATTTTAATTATTTTTTAGTTTGCTGAGGCTTTAGGTTTGTTTTATGACCTAGCATTTGGCCTATCCTGAAGAATATTAGATATGTGCTTGAAAAGAATGTGTATTCTGCTATTGTTGGGCATAATGTCTGTAGGTGGCATAATTGTTTTTTAGTGTTCCTCAAGTCTTCTGTGTCTTTTTATCTTCTGCCTAGTTGAAGTTTCCAATGATTATTGTTGAATTGTCTAGTTCTCCTTTCAGACCTGTCAGTATTTGTTTCATATGTTTTGGGTCTCTGTTTTAGGTGCATGAATGTTCATAATTATTATCTCTTCCT
>CAUYQG010066885.1:0-24793 GCA_963574415.1 Tarsius wallacei | reverse complement strand
GCTGAGGCGGAAGGATCGCCGGAGCCCAGCAGGTCAAGGCTGCAGTGGCCGGGAGCGGCCACTGCACTCCAGTCTGGGTGACAGAGTGAGACTCCAACTGAAAAAAAAAAAAAAAAAAAAAAATGCTGGAAGAAGTTGGAGTTGCTTAGCATTCTTTGAAGATATATGAGTTGTTAGAAGACTATTTCTCTAATGGTAAGAGAAATATATTAGTGATTTAACAGGGGACAGTGATTTACAGTAGAGATGAGGTCTCACCAATTTGCCTAAGTTGGTCTCGAACCCCTGGACTCAGGCAATCCTTTTGCCTCAGCCTCCCAGAGTGCTGGAATTACAGGCTTGAGCCACTGTACCTGGCCATAACAGTCAACATGAATGTAGATAATGTTTTAAAATTCATGATACAATCGAGGAGGTGTGGACTTTCCAATATTCAGGAGATTCTAAAAATGAGCAGGTCAAGGTTAGTAGGAAAATAAAGCTAATGATTAGAGGCCTTATCATTGGGAACGTGGTCTAATGCAAATATACCCCATTCCTGCAGTGAGGCCTCTAATGTGAATAATGTTGTTTGCATTAGGCCAGGGAGTCTTAGCTTAGAGTCCACCAAGGAACCCTTAACGTAGTAGGTGAAATTGTGTATATGGAGAGAGATGATTTGTTGCTTTCTTTTTGTTGTTGTTTTCATCATATCTCAAAGAGGTCATTAACTCAAAGTTTTAGAACCACTACCACACCAGATCATATGGCCTCTTTTTGATAATCAGTGCCTTAAAAAAAAAAAGTCAACTGGGCATGGTGGCTCACGCTTATAAGTCCAGTACTTTGGGAGGCCATGATGAGAGGATTGTCTGAGCCCACGAGTTCAAGACCAGCTTGGGAACTTGGTGAGACCTCATCTCTACAATAAATCAAAAAATTAGCTGGGCATGGTGGTGTGTTCCTGTAGTCCCAGCTACTTGGAAGGCTAAGGCCGAAGGGTCACCTGAGCCCAGCAGGTCGAGGCTGCGGTGGCTGTGAGCACTGCGCTCCAGCAACAGATTGAGACTCCAACTCAAAAAAAAAAAAAAAAGTCCAGATTTCCCTTGAACAAGATTGTCAGCCAGACATGGTGGCTCATGCTTATAATCCCAGCACTTTGGGAGGTAGAGGCGAGAGGGTTGCCTGAGTTCACGGGTTTGAGACCAGCCTAAGCAACTTGTTGAGAACTTGTCTCTACAATAAATCAAAAAATTAGCCGGGTGTGGTGGCATGCATGTATTGTTCCAGCTACTTGGAAGGCTGAGGAGGAGGGATAGGCTGCAGGTAGAGGCTGCAGTGGCTGTGAGACTCCAACTAAAAAAAAAAAAAAAAATGGCAACAGATCAAACAACATAACCACTATCACTGTGTATGATGGGGGAGTTGTCCAGTTTTCTAGTCATAGACTATACTTCATGCGCATAAACAATGGGCTACATTCTTTGAGGCTGGGATTTCTTTCTGGAGGGCTGCCTTGTGACTTTTAATTATGTTTATTGAAATTACCTGATACAGGATTCAACCCTTCAAGTTCTCCAAAGCCAGAATCAAGAGCCAAGATTGGTTTTGATAACTTTATGCTGCCTAATCTGCCTGATGTAAAACCTCAAGCAAGCTTGTCCATTGATCCTTATGGTTCTGAAGAGGTTGACTTTGAGGATCTTAACTGGAGAGTTGAAATGTTGAAGAAAATGCCATAATTCCTTTGTCCTGGATTGAGCATTTGCCTGGAAATCAGGGCTCCTGGGCATGAATTTTAACATGGCCAACTGTGTGTGGGTCTGAAGTTATCTCATGAGCAATCCTTTCCATTTCTTAAGTTCTGTGGCTCTCTGCCTACTGTGTCTCTGTACACACACATACACTTATTTCTGTCCCTAAAAATTCAATAATTCTTACATGAAGATTCTTGACCTGCAGAATTTTATTAAATTGTAGTCAATAAACTTTAATTTTCTTTCTTTTTTTTTTTTTTTGAGTTGGAGTCTCACTCTGTCACCCAGACGGGAGTGCAGTGGCTGCTCCCGGCCACCGCAGCCTCGACCTGATGGGCTCTGGCAATCCTTCCACCTCAGCCTTCCAAGCAGCTGGAACTACAGGCGTGCGCTACCACACCCGGTTAGTATTTTGATTTATTGTAGAGATGAGGTCTCGCCAAGTTGCCCAGGCGGGTCTCGAACCCTCAGGCTCAGGCAAGCCACTCACCTCAGCCTCCCAAGGCGTGGGATTACAGGCTGAGCCACCGAGACCGGCCTAAACTTTAATTTTCTTATGGATCCTTATTTCTCTTATACTTATCCCTGTTTCCAGGGAGTCAGAATGGCGTGAAGTTAAATCCCACTTCTACACTTATTAGCTATAAGACTTATGACAAATGGACCTTCTGTCAAATATGTATGAAAGAGCTAAAAATCTAGAGGAATAAATGTCTTTTAATAAATTAGTATCTTTTTTTTGTTTGTTTGTTTGTTTTTTTGAGTTTTAGTCTCACTCTGTCGCCCAGACTGGAGTGCAGTGGCCACTCCCGGCCACCGCAGCCTCAATCTGCTGGGTTCCAGCGATCATCCCGCCTCAGCCTTCCAAGTAGCTGGAACTACAGGCGTGCGCTACCACACCTGGCTAATTTTTTGAATTATTGTAGAGATGAGGTCTCATCAAGTTGCCCAGGCGGGTCTCGAACCCTCGGGCTCAGGCAATCCTCTCACCTCAGCCTCCCAAAGCGCGGGATTACAGGCTGAGCCACCAAGCCCGGCTACAAATTAGTATCTTATAGAATGAATGTACAAACATAGAGTGAATAACATGTGTTCCCAGGAAATCATTGTAATCTGTATGCCTGAATTCTAATTTAGACTCTGCCACTCACTAGCTATGAGACTTTTATTTTCGCCTTTATAAAATGAGGGCAACAATGAGGATTTTTAAAAATAATAAATAATAGGGCAGGGCACAGTGGCTCATGCCTTTAATCCCAGCACTTTGGGAGGTGGATTAAAGGATTGCCTGAGTCCAGCGGTTCGAGACCAGTCTGGCCAACTTGGTGAGCCTGCGTCTCTGCAATAAAGATGAAAAAGAGAAGAAAAAGAGGAGAGATAAAAAGACATGCCAGAGCAGGCATGGGTGAGAGAAACTGCCTATTTTCCTTTTTCTTTTCTTTTTTTTTAAGACATAATCTCACTCTGTTGCCCAGGCTGGAGTGCAGTGGCAGGCTCAAGGCCACTACAGCCTTGACCTGCTGGGCTCAGCTTGACCTCCTTTTGTCTCAGCCTTCCTGGTAGCTGGAACAACAGGTACATGCTACCACACCTGGCTTATTTTTTAATTTATTGTAGAGATGCAGTTTCACCAAGTTGCCCAAGCTGATCTGTAACCCCTGAGCTCAGGCAATCCTCTTGCCTCAGCCTCCCAAAGCGCTGGGATTACATTATAGGCTTGAGCTACTGTGCCTGGCTGGTTTTCTTTTTAATAGACTTTCTTTTTTAGTCGGCATCTCACTCTGTTGCCCAGGCTGGAGTGCAGTGGCATACTCATAGCCACCCCAGCATCGACCTGCTGGGCTCTGGCGATCCTTCCGCCTCAGGCTTCCAAGTAGCTGAAACTAGAGGCACGCGCCACCACGCCTGGCTAAGTTTTTGATTTTATTATTGTAGAGACTAGGTCTCGCCAAGTTGCCTGAGCTGGTCTGGAACCCGTGGGTTCAGGCAATTCACTCACCTCGGCCTCCCAAAGTACTGGGATTACAGGCTAAGCCACTGAGCCCAGCCAAGACTTTATTTTTAACAGCAGTTTTAGACTCACAACCAAAAGCCATGTTAATTTTTTTTTGAGACAGGTTCTCCTTGTCACCCACGCTGGAGTGCAGTGGCACAATCACTGTTCACTGCAGCTTCAACCTCCTGAGCTCAGGTGATCCTTCTGTCTCAGCCTCCCAAGTAGCTAGGACTATCTATAGGCATATGCCACCAAGCCCAACTAATTTTTCTTTTTTGTAGAGAGGAGGTCTTAGTATTTTGTCCAGGCTGGTCTTGAACTCTTGGACTCAAGTGATTTTCCCGCCTCAACCTCTCAAAGTGCTAGGATTACAGGCATGACCCACCATGCCTGGGGCCAAAAGCTATATTAATTTTTAAATACACTATTGAAGGCCAAGCGCGGTGGCTCAATCCTGTAATCCCAGCACTTTGGGAGGCCAAGCAAGAGGACTGCCTGAGCCCGGGGGTTCAAGACTATCCTGGGCAACTTGGTGAGACCTTTTCTCTACAATAAATCAAGAAAAATTAGCCAGGCGTGGTGACGCATCCCTGTAGTTCTAGCTACTTGGAAGTCTGAGGCGGAAGGATCACCTGAGCCTATTAGGTCGAGACTACGGTGACTGTGAGTGTGACACTGCACTCCAGCCTGGATGACAGAGTGAGACTCCACTCAAATAAATAAACAAATAAATAAATGCAATTATTGGTTATGCAAGATCTTTATTTCAGTATCCTATTTATGTGTCCAGCAGAGTTTGGGTTCCCCCTTTTGCATATGAGAATAAGATACATACAAACCAATGACTCTTTTAATAAATCAGTTTGGCCTTGAATGTTTCATTCTAAGATTTCCCACTCCTCATAAAAAACAAATTTATTCAAAGAATATGGAGTTAGTAAGGGATTCTTCTAATCCAAGGTCCCTTGCATGGCAAGGGGGCTGCCTCTCCTTTGAAGTAAGATGCCTCACGCTGTTACCTTCTGGAATCCTACGCCATCCTCTGGCATGTGTGAATGGCTTGGTAGAGAAGGAGTTTAGCCTTCCTTGAACTGGGCACCAGGGACTGGCTTCCCCAATTTCTGTGGCTGTCCCAATACTCCTTGGAATTCCCAGGTTACTTTGAAAGCTAATCATAGGGCTGGGCTGGGCATGGTGGCTCATGCCTATAATCCCAGCACTTTGGGAGGTCGAGGTAAGAGGATTGTCTGAACTCATGGGTTCAAGACCAGCCTGGGCAACTTGGTGAGCCCTCATCTCTACAATAAATCAAAAAATTAGGCGGGTGTGGTGGCGCATGCCTGTAGTTACAGCTACTTGGAAGGCTGAGGTGGAAGGATTGCCTGAGCCCAGCAGGTTGAGGCTGCAGTGGCTGTGAGCATGCCATTGCCCTCCAGCCTAGGCAATAGAGTGAGACTTCAATTCAAAATAATAATAATAATAATAAATACATAAATAAAGTTAATTATAGGGCTGATTTTAAAAGAACAAAGATGTGGCTATGCACCTAAAGGAAAACAAAAACCAACTGCCATGTATTTTTCTAGGCAAATGATAGTACCTGTACATTTTTTTCTTTTTTTTGAGACAGGATCTTGCTATGTTGCCCAGGCTGATCTTAAACACTTGGCCTCAAGCAATCCTCCTGCCTCAGTCTCCCAAATAGTTGAGACTATAAGGGCCCACTATCATGTCCAGCTCAATGGACACACTTGAGTAGAAAACAATGGGTTAGAAGTCTTGCATTCTCCTCTGGTGACCTCAGTTTTGTCCTCCTTAATGGGAGAATGGCACCATTTCCTCATTTGGGGTTTGAGTTGATTGCAGTCTCATCCTTGACAAGGTTTTTCCTCCCAACGGTGCCAGTATAATACAGAATCATTTACAATTTTTTTCCCTCTAAACGTGCCAACATAATACAGAATCATTTACAAGCCAAGACTAACTACAGGAAAGAAACTATTGTAACATAAAGCATCTCAGGTGGCACTTTGAGATGCCTCTTTTAAAAAAATTTAAAGCTGGGCATGATGGCACATACCTGTAATCCCAGCACTTTGGGGGGCAGAGGCGAGAGGATTGCCTGAGTCCAAGGGTTCAAGACTATCTGGGCAACTTGGTGAGACCTTGTCTCTACAATAAATCAAAAAATTAGCCAGGCATGGTGGCGCAGGCCTGTAGTTCCAGCTACTTGGGAGGCTGAGGTGGAAGGATCACCTGAGCCCAGCAGGTCAAGGCTGCAGTGGCCATGAGAGTGCCACTGCACTCCAGCCTGGGCGACAGAGTGAGACTCTGACTCAAAAAGCAAAAATTTAAAACAAAGCGGGGGCTTGGTAGAACCTCATATCATCTGGGTTTTGGTCTTCACTTTGAGGGATGTAGTAGATTTCCTAATGCTCTTGGTAGGAGGTCAGAGTATGTAGAGTTGGCTGTTAGAATTTTAATTCTTACATTATTTTTGGCTTTTGTCATAACTTAAGGATTAATTGCTAACCCCTTGTCTCAGGACAGGATACATTGTGATTAGGGACTGTGCTTACAAGAATTGTGAAAATGACTTTTGTGAAAACATTACATAAACAACAGTGGAGAGACTAATTTCTCTCTGACTTTCAGGCTTATTTATAGATTCTTGTGACTCAAACGATAACAAAACAGGCCAGTGGAACCGCCTCTTTGACTCACGTCACTGCATTTCCTACAGGGTTGTGCCCCTTTTCACTCTACTTTCTTGGCTGAGGTCTCTGGCACGTGGAGAGACAGGAAGAATTCCTTGTGAAAGATGCTGACCACATTTCTTTAGAGGGAGCGTCCCCCATCTGCTCTAAAGGTCATATGGACCTCAGATACTGAACTGATCAAGTCATTTAAAGAAATCCACTACATCCTTAAGCCCAAGTGAGAGGGTCCCCTTCTGGTACCACAAATTCTACCTGATATGCCTTATTTTCCAAAAAGCCCCTTTCACTGCTCTAACTCCAGTGACTTCTCACTTCACTGCTTTTTCTGAACTAGGACTTATCTGTTGAATGATAATAATGCTTTTTTGTATTTTTAAAAAGTATAGTTTTCCTCAATGATATTATAATTATCTGGAGGGTATCTGTCTGGAGGGGTATGTCTATTACAGATTCTGGTACACCCAGGACAGTGTAGCATAGTGGAAAGAATCAGGCAGTCAATTCATGGAATGATTATTATATGGGCTAGAAGACAAACCCAAATGGGAAGTTCTCAGTTTGAGTCTGGTGTTTGCTGAACTCATGTGTGATGAATCAATTAACCTCTGAGTCTCTATTTCTTTATCTCTAAAATGGGAATAATATTTATTCTAAAGAGGGAAAATATTTATTGTGCCCTTCCTATGTGTCAGTCACTGTTTTAAGTGCTTTAAGTGTATCAAGTCATTTAATTATTATATCAGCTTTAAGATGTCAATGTTACTATTAGCCCCGTTTTACAGATGGAAACACTGAGGTTCAGAAGTATTTAGAGATATTAAGCAACTTGCTTCAGGTCACATAATAAAGAGCAGAGTTTTAAACATAGGAAGTCTAGCACCAGAAACCCACGCTTTTAACTACTATGCTATAATGCCTTCATAATTTACAAGTTCATAGCGTATGAGGAGCAAATGAAACGATGTATATGAAAATCCTTTTGTAAATTGTAAGATACAATGCACTACTGTTACTTATAGTGGGAAGTCAATAAATGCTTTAGTTGCATTGTGAGATGGCACAAAAAGTTTTGGGTTTTTCTTTTTTTAGTTGAAGTCTCACCCTATTGCCTAGGCTGGAGTGCAGTGGCACACTCAAGGTCACCGCAGCCTCGACCTGCTAGGGTCAGGTGATCCTTCTGCCTCAGCTTTCCAAGAAGCTGGAACTACAGGCTCGCGCCACCATGCCCAGCTAATTTTTTGATTTATTGTAGAGATGAGATCTCACCAAGTTAACCGGCTGGTCTCGAATCCCTGGGCTAAGGCAATCCTCTTGCTTCGGCCTCGCAAAGTGCTGGGATTACAAGCTTGAGCCACCCTGCCTGGCACAAAAAGTTCTTATACTTACATTCATTTTATTTTTAGACAAGTTCTCACTTTGTCACTCAGGTTGGAGCCCAGTGGCACGATCTTGACTCACTGCAGCCTTGACCTCCTGGGCTCAAGGGATCCTCCTGCCTCAGTCTCTCTGGAACTACAGGCATGCACCACCAACACGCCTAGTTAATTTAAAAATAATTTTTTTTTTTTAAGAGACAGTCTCACTATGTTGCCCCAGGCTGATCTCAAATTCCTAGCCACAAGGGATCCTCTCGCTCCAGCCTCCCAAGACACTGGGATTACAAGGGTGAGCCACCATGCCCAATTTACAATTTTTAGAAGCTCATTTTATAGCATTCTTTTACAATATTGTTTTAAAAAGATTGCTGGGCACGGTGGTTCTGTAATCCCAGCACTTTGGGAGGCAGAGGCAAGAGGATTGCCTGAGTCCAGGGGTTCCAGACCAGCCTGGGCAACTTGGTGAGGCCTCGTCTCTACAATAAATCAGAAAATCAGCCATGTGTGATGGCGCACGCCTGTGGTTCCAGCTACTTGGAAGGCTGAGATGGAAGGGATTACCTGAGTCCAGCAGGTCAAGGTTGTGGTGGCTGTGAGCGTGCCACTGCACTCCAGCCTGGGCAACAGAGTGAGACTCCTACTAAAAAAAAAAAAAAAAATTGCTATGCCACAACAATGAAGAAAAAATTAACTTCATTTTATTGGCAGCATAGTATTCCCTTTTATGGATGTACCATAAGTTATTTATCTGGAATTAGGGATTACGCTTGAAAAGATGGAGAGTAAGCCCTCTTAACCTTCCATCACTAGCCACGGAAACCAGAGATCCCAGGGTAATGTGACTATGCTATATAAATTGGGGCAATTGCTTTTTAACTTTCAATTGCATGTGGGTTTGGTAATATAAAAATAAATACACGTAAAAAATATTGGGAAGGAGTTTATAATGTTGCTATTTTTCTCTTTAATGCTCTGCTACCTGGCAGAAAAAATAACTCTTTCCTTCTCTTGAAGAAGGTGGTTTAGTTTTTCTTTTGCGATTCACAATGGCGAACATTTAATTTGACCTCTAAGCAATTTTTGTGACGTTGGAAAGCAATACTTTAGCTAACTCTGCTTTGCAAGCTACAAACTTTTTACTTTATGAAAACCCCCAAAGTGAGTTTGGCATGTGTTCCATGCTTATACCTGAAAGAACTCTGTGTTAAGCATCATTCCACTATTAGCCATGTGATCCATGGTTGTACTATATAGTAGTGTGGCGGAGGGTCTGAATTCCATAAGCATTCTGCTCTCCAAACTACTTGTTCTGGGTTGACTCTACCCTGACTGTGTATGAGTAAGTGAGTGAGTGAGTGAGTGTGTGTGTGTGTGTGTGTGTGTGCGTGTGTGTGTATAGAGTAGTGTGGGGGTGGTGGGTACCTTTTGCAAATTTGTAAGATGGCACCCCAGAGTTGAAGCCCTGTGGGAGAAAGAAGAGGACAGGTCTGTCAGCAAGTCACAATTTCTCTTAGCCTCAGTCTCCTTATTTGTAAAACTAAGCTACCTATGCTTGCCTAGTCTGACTCCAGAGGTTGTCTGAAGGGTCAAATCAGATTATATGTATGAAAGTGCTTTATGAACAATGTGATATGAATATGATAATTATTATCGCACTCTTGGCCTCCTTTCCAGCCACTTGGCCTGCCCCAGGAGTTCAAGGACAAAGTGTACAGATGTGCCTAATTAGTTCAACTTTTGTAAATTGTTTTAAAATTTCTGCATAAAGGCTGGGTGTGGTGGCTCAAGCTCATAATCCCAGCACTTTGGGAGGTGGAGGTGAGAGGATTGCCTGAGTCCAGGGATTCGAGACCAGCCTGGGCAACTTGGCGAGGCCTCGTCTCTACAATAAATCAGAATAAGCCAGGCATGGTAGCATGCATAGTTCCAGCTACTTGGAAGGCTGAGGCAGAAGGATTGCCTGAGCCCAGCAGGTAGAGGCTGCAGTGGCTGTAGAGGCTGCACTCCAGCCTGGATGACAGAGTGAGACTCCAACTCAATAAAACAAAATAAAATAAAAATTTGCATAAAAGTGGCTGTGTAAGGACAAATGTGCAACCTCCTGTATATGACACTCAGGTTCTAAACTCAAGATTTGTGGTTAGTCCCATTCTTTTTGGCATCCAGCCTGGTGCTGTGTTTTGTTGTACTTTGTTGCCAATCTATCTGGATTTTAGTCTAGGTAGGTCACCTTTCCTTTAAGTGGGCCAAGATATCAGGGCCCTCTTTATATTGACATGGAAAAGACTCATGCTAGATGTTAGTAATTATTTATCAAGTCAGGAACTACCTGGTTAGACTTTCTTTGGCTCTGGTCATTAGCTCATGGAGTCACAGGCATGACTCATAGTCAAAGCTCATTCTCGAAGGGTTTTAGCTGTTACTAGCCCAAATCTTCTCTTTTTACATGTGAGGAGACTGAAGCCCTGGAGATTTAAAGTCACTTGTCCAACGGCATGAGCGGTACAGGGCTTGGAATCCATTCTTCTAAGCCGTCCTCTCTTTTCCTAAAATACACTGCAAAGATACTTAAAATCGTAGAATCCCAGATCACTTGGAGCTTGCCTCTAAGTTAAAGAGAAAGCTAAAGTCTCACAGGAAAGACTTTGGATTGAGACGGTCTCCACCTCACTCAGTGTTCTCCGCGAGCACCTGCCTCATCGCTCCAACTTCCTCAGCAACCTTACCGAGCCCCGCCCCCTGTAGGTGGCCCCACTGCTTCCTGGTAGCCCAGCCCTTCCTCGTAAGCGGAACCAATGTCCGTCCGCTCCAGGATCGGCCGGATCTTTCTTGCTCAGACTCATCGCAGTGGTGACTCGGCAGCTGCGTCTCGCGTCATCAGTGACAGCCCCAACTCTTGCTACGCTTTGCGTCGCCCTGCCAGGAGCAGTCGCCTCCTCCTTGGCAAATAGTCCTCGGCGGGGTCTGAGCTCTTGGAGAATCCGAGAGGGGAGGCACGAAGAGTTGCAGTGAGGGGACACGGAGTCGACGGGGAGAGGAAGATAGGGACCGAAGTTTCTGCAGTAGTGTGTGAAGTTAGTTAAAAACTCCCTCCTTCCTAAGGATCCCTCCGCCTGCAGTAGCGGTGGTGAGGCCGAGGGAGCCGCCATTTTGGATGTTCGGTTCCTGCTGCCACTGCTGCCGCCGCCCCCGGAGCTGCTGGTTTCATTCGAGGTTTCGGGCCGGTGAGTGTCACTCGCGGCGCTGAGAGCATATTGCTTCTTCTGTTCCGCCGCTGTTGCGGGCGCTCGGCCGGAAGCTTCCTGTCAGTCCCAGGGGTCCGGTCCCAGGCTGTGGGGGTGAGAAGAGAGGACAGAGAGGCTGGGCCAGGAGGGGCCCGGAGCCCCAGGGGCTGCTCCGACTTCTTGAGGGCCGACCCCTGGGCCTCGGACCAGGAGGTTCTGCGTGCAGCGGTGTTCGGTGCTGTGGCGTTGCCCGGCCGATGTGGGCTTCCTTGAACCCATTGACTTCTCGGGCTGGGATCCTCCGTAGATCCCCATTCAGGCAGCCTGGCGTTTAGCGGGGCGGGCCCCACCCCCGCGTGTCTTCTCTGAGCCACGTATCAGCGTTTTGTATCTTGTCCCTGGGTCAGGTCCTCAGAGAACTCTCAGCATTTCCAGACGTCCAGTTAATCGCTGCCTGCCCCTGCAATGCTGTCCTCTTAGAACTGGACATCGGCCTCGCCTCCCTCTAACCTTCCGATCAACTTTTTTCTTAATTTTCTGTGTGGCTGTTGTTTTTTTAAAAAAAATCTACCTGTGAGTACACAGTTTACCCTTCTCTGAACTCCTGGTCTTGCGGACGTGTTTCTAATAATTCTACCGATCTTCCTGATTGCGTGGAGGAGTCGGGACTGTTGGTTGTGTTTCCCTGTTAGGACTTGGTGTAGGTGATCCGTCGAACCACTCTCTCAGAGTGTACTTTAGTAATGTTTATAAAGCAGATTACGGCTTTTGAGAGGTGAGAGCTGTAAAATGTTTTCTCATTTGTGTGGACTCCCTGTGGTGAACACTTAAATTTTTGGCACTTATTGACACTTGTGTATTTTTCTTGGTATTGTATGTCCCTGAGCACGGGGACTCTGTCCGTGAAGAGGAATATTAATCTGACGTATATAGAGAGTTTGGCTGCTTTAAAGTGATTAGTTAACAGAAGAAAGGAGTGAATGATTTCTTAGTGATCTTAACTTTCAGGTGTTTGCACAGTAATGTTCTGTGCTGGCTGACTCTAAGAAATACTTGTAATGATTTCATGTATTGGAGTTTTCTGAGGATAGTTGGATTTTAAATTTTCACGCCACTGTTTCTCATAATACTTGCCAGACTGTATGCTATCAGTTTGAAAAGTATGGACCCTTCAGGTACCCGTAACTTTATTACTTTCATTCTAATCTTAAAGTATGTGTGCATTTTAGTGTGCTTAAATAAAAAGCATTTCACAGTACTTCACTGTTTATAGTCTACATTTCAAGTTAGGTGAGTGTGGTTGAATCACCCCTATTTCATCTCAGCCTGGGTTTTTACATCTGTAAAAGAGATATAACTTACTTGAGGTCATACATAGTTGAGTAACTGCTGAAATTTAAATTTATAACTTGAGCTAAATCTTTTAATACTGCTAACCCACATATTAGATGCATTATTTTTGGTTTTTTTTTTTTTTTTTTGAGTTGGAGTCTCACTCTGTCGCCCAGGCTGGAGTGCAGTGGCACACTCGTAGCCACGGCAGCCTCAACCTGCTGGACTCAGGTGATCCTTCCGCCTCAGCCTTCCAAGTAGCTGGAACTATAGGTGCACGCCATCACGTCCGGCTAATTTATTGTAGAGAAGAGGTCTCACCGTGTTGCCCAGGCTGGTCTCAAACCCATGAGCTCAGGCAGTCCTCTCACCTCAGCCTCCCAAAGTGCTGGGATCATAGGCGTGAGCCATCGCGCCTGGCTAGATGCATTATTCTTATCAGGTTGTTAAAATGAGACTGTAGACAAATTCCTGTACAGGTCATATGATGTCTTTGGAGAAAGCTGAATATTTGCAGTGTAAATACTCTGTTCTTGTTATTTGTTTTAAGGAGATTTTTCAGAAATATGTTAGTTACTGTTAGGTATTTTTTAGTTCTGTATGTACTCCTCTGAATCTATGGAATTTTCTCTTTTAGTTCTAGGGAACTGTTAATCACTGAATGCCTATGGAATGCTCACTCACCTACTAAGTATCCCTTGCAGTTACTACTGAAGTGTTCCAGTTCTTAGTTACGCTTTTTTTTTTTTTTTTTTTTTTGAGTTGGAGTCTCACTCTTGTCACTCCCGGCCACTGCAGCCTCGACCTGCTGGGCTCCGGCAATCCTTCCGCCTCAGCCTTCCAAGTAGCTGGAACTACAGGCGCACGCTACCACGCCCGGCTAATTTTTGATTTATTGTGGAGATGAGGTCTCTCGCTCTGTTACTCAGGCTGGAGTGCAGTGGCATGATCATGGCTCACCTCAAACTCCAGGCGATACTTCTGCCTCAGCCTTGGGAGTAGCTGGGACTACAGACACCTGTCACCAGGCCTGACTAATTTTTGATTTTTTGTAGAGATGAGATCTTGCTGTGTTGCCTAGGCTGCTTTCTAACTCGGGCTCGAGCAGTCCTCCTGCCTCCGCTTCTCAGAGTGCTGGGTTGCAGGGGTGAACCACTGCGCCCTGCCTCAGTTACTTTTCAAACAGTGTACGGGAAGCACTATCAGATAGGTGTTATTCAACTCAATCCATTTTATATCATAATGTACTGGTATTTCTGTTTTTTTGTTTTTTGTGTTTTTTTTGAGTTGGAGTTTTACTCTGTTGCTCAGGCCGGAGTGCAGTGGCATGCTTACGGCCACCACAGCCTTGACCTGCTGGGCTCAGGTGTTCCTTCTGTCTCAGCCTTCAAAGTAGCTGGAACCATAGGCATGTGCCACCATGCCCAGCTGAATTTTTTGATTTATTGTATGTTGCTCGGCTGGTCTTGAACCCCTGAGCTCAGGTAATCCTTTCACCTCTATCTCCCAAAGTGCTGGAATTACAGGCGTTCGCCACCGTGCCTGGTTGGCATTTCAATATCATTTGTTCTTTGGTAGTTTGCATTCACCTGGAGAAAGTGTATTTTGTTTTAACAAATGACTAGCAAAGTGCTGCTTAGTGCTTCATTGATTGATTAGCACATATATGAATGTTTACTTTGTTTAAGGTTGTTGGGAATTACACCTAAAATTAACATTAATGTTTAGGAAACCTCCATTCATTTTCCTTTGGAAGCAGTTGCTTGTTATTTGGTCTGACCTCTGTCACTGACAGCAGTTCTAGATTTGAGGGTAGATTTTAGAGTGAAATTATAAAGTACAGAGGTTTCCAGTAACACCTTGGTGGTATTTTTACCAGTATTTATTTTAAAGAGAAGTTTAGTGGGGCGTGGTGGCTCACACCTGTAATCCCAGGACTTTGGGAGGTGGAGGCGAGAGGAATGCCTGAGCCCAGGGGTTCGAGACCAACTTGGGCAACTTGGCGACACCTCATCTCTACAATAAATCCAGAAATTAGCCAAGTGTGGTGGTGTGCACCTGTAGTTCCAGCTACTTGGAAGGCTGAGGCAGAAGGTTGAGGCTGAGCCCAGCAGGTCGAGGCTGCAGTGGCTGTGAGCATGCCACTGCACTCCAGCCTGGGCGACAGTGTGAGACTCCAACTCAAAAAGAAAAAAAAAAAGTTTAGAAATCAGTGGCATGCAAACAAAATAAAACACTCAAGTTTCTTTTTAATGATTTATAAAAACTCTTTAATATATAAAAGTTTTAAAAGTTGAATATTTTCCAAAAGATTATTTTTTATTTTATTTTATTTTTTTGAGTCAGAATCTCACTCTGTCACCCGGGCTGGAGTTCAGTGGCACGCTTACAGCCACCACAGCCTTGACCTGTTGGGCTCAGGTGATTCTTCCCTCTCAGCCTTCCAAGTAGCTGGAACTACAAGGGTGTGCCACCACACCTGGCTAATTTTTTGGTTTATTGTAGAGATGAGGTCTAGCCAAGTTGCCCAGGCTGGTCTGGAATCCATAGGCTCAGGCAATCCTCTCACCTGGGCCTCCCAAAGTGCTGGGATTATAGGCGTGAGCCACTGTGCCCTGCCTCAAAAGATTATTTTTAATTAAAAAAATTGAAGTGGCAGTCTACATACCAGAACAGATTTTCTGCCATGCTTAATCCCCTTATTTGCATTTGATGAGGATTTTTAAGTTTTGTGTATACAGCAGGACTTAATTTATATAAAAACTTTGAAAAGCTTATTTAGATTCTGAAAATCTAAAAATAGTAGAAACTTGTTTAGCTGTTTTAGGTGCTTGTAATGTAATCTTTCCTTGTTTTATGAATTGTTTTTAGTTCTTGATTTTGGCTTTTTTTCGTCTCTGTTACTTTTATTCAGTTTCTAATGCTTAATAATATTCAAAGTAGTAAGCAATTTTATTTTATTATTTATTATTTTTATTTTTTGAGTCAGAGTCTCACTTTGTTGCCCAGGCTGGAATGTAATGGCATGATCATGGCTTACTAGTCTTCCTAGGCTTACGTGATCTTTCTGCCTCAGCCTCCTGAGTAGCTGGAGACTGCAGGTGCCTGCCACCACACCTGGCTTTGTAAAAATTTTTTTGTAGAAACGATGTCTTGCTATATCGTCAGCTGGTTTCGAACTCCTGGGCTCGAGCAGTCCTCTTGCTTCGGCCTCCCAAAGTGTTGGGATTACAGGCATAGTCCCTGTGCCCGGCTTCAAGCAATTTTAAAATTAAGAGAACTTATATAAATATATATGTTTTTGTATATAACCTTTTGTATTTTTTAGCTTGAAAACAATACTTTTTTTTTAAGTTGTGGGGTACAATTCAGGGTTAGGTATACAAATATTCATTATGTAGGTACCCTTGTGAAAATAATATCTTTGTCAAAATGTATCAGGAGTTTTTCAGTTGTCTTTTTATGTAGAACATTTTATTTCCATGAAATCAAGAAAGAGAAAAGGAAAAAGAGGTAAGAGGCATCACTTATACCATGAAAATACATGTAAATTCTTTTTGTATGCTGAAGGAGTAATACAAAATACTTAGTATGCTATGAGTTTTGGTTGCTGGAAGAAACTTGTCAAAGTTTGAAGGGTCCAGAAGTGGAACAAAACCCCCACACTTGCCAAACTATTGAGTCAGCATTGGCTAACACTTTAGTATAAAAGGGCAAGATTTAGTATAAGGTGATTCAAATGAGAAATGCTTTTTTTCACTAGTTACTTAGAAGTTTTAACTTTTTCTAAAAAGCCTACTCATACCATTGGAAATAAAAATTTATAACTTATAAATCTTGTTAATGAAAAGTTAAGCAGGTTTAGAAAGAAAAAAATCAGTTTTTTAAAAGATGAGGAACATAAAGATGTGACCTTTGTACTTTATGAATAATTAAAGACATTTTAAAGGCAAGTCGTTTTTACCCCCCTTCTCTGTTGTTACAGTACAGCAGTCACAGTGTAACCTAATAGGCAGTTGCTTTGTTAACTCCAGCTTGCTCGTTGTATTCGTTGTGTTGTACTGAGCATCCTAGGCTTTTCAGTTTGTCTGGTTTTGAGGTTAATGTTATGCATTCCTGGGAGTAGGTCTTTTGCATCCCTCTTTTTATAAGCTTCTGAGTTAAAATTAAGACTGTTATAAATGATGTGCACTACAGGTTGAGCATTTCTAATCTGAAATGCTCCCACATCCAAACCTTTTTTTTTTTTTTTTTTGATTTGGAGTCTCACTCCTTCGCCCAGGCTGGAGTACAGTGGCATACTCACGGCCACCCTAGCGTTGACCTGCTGGACTCCAACGATCCTTCTGCCTCAGCCTTCCAAGTAGCCAGAACTCCAGGCGCGCGCTACCATGCCCAGTTAATTTTTGTTATATTTAGAGACGAGGTCTCGCCAAGTTGCCCTGGGTGGTCTTGAACCCGTGGGCTCAGACAGTCCACTTGCCTTGGTCTCCCAAAGTGCTGGGATTACAGGCTGAGTCACCCAGGCTGGCCCCAAAACTTTTTTTAGCATGAATATGGTACTTGATGGAAATGCTCATTGGGACATTTTGGATTTCCAATTAGGGATGCTCAGTCAATATAATGCAAATATTCTAAAATCTGAAAAATCTAAAATCAGAATCACTGGTCCCAAGCATTTTCTATAAGGAATACGCAACCTGTATTTGGGATATAAGAGCTAACTTTTTGGGCCCGGTGCGATGACTCACGCCTATAATCCCAGCACTTTGGGAGGCTCAGGTGAGAGGATTGCCTGAGCCCACGGGTTTGAGACCAGCTTCGGCAGCTTGGCGAGACTTCATCTCTATAATAAATCAAAAATTAGCTGGGCGTGGTGGTCCGTGCCTGTGGTTCCAGCTACTTGGAAGGATGAGACAGAAGAATCGCTTGAGCCCAGCAGGTCGAGGCTGCGGTGGCTGTGAGCGCGCCACTGCATTTTAGCCTGAGCGAGTGAGACTCCGACTCAAAAAAAAAAAAAAAAAAAGCACTCTCACAGCCACCGCAGTCTTGACCTTCAGGGCTTGGGCGATCCTTCTGCCTCAGCCTTCCAAATAGCTGGGACTACAGACGTGCACCAGCACGCCCGGTTAATTTTTTAACTTATTGTGGAGACGAGGTCTTGCCAAGTTGCCCAGGCTGGTCTTGCATCCCTGTACTCAGGCAGTCCTCTCACATCTGCCACCCAAAGTGCTGGGATTATAGATGTGAGCCACTGGGCCCAGCAAGAGCTAACTTTTGTAAGTGATTATAAAGTTGTACAATTCAAAGTAAAAGGAATAACATTAGTGGTTTTTAAAAATTTTAAATATGTGTGGTACAATTCAGGGTTAGGTATACAAATGTTCATTATGCAGGTACCCCTCCCTCCCCTGGCAGCTTCCCACTACCGCCAATTCCTTTCTTACAGTATTACAGTAGTTGTTCAAGGTTCGCTTATGAGTGAGAACATGTGATACTCGATTCTTTGTTTCTGTGATAGATCCATCACTCAGCCTTCCAAAGTGTTGGTATTACAGGTTTAAGCCACTGTGTGACAGACATTTTTAAGTAGTCACATATGTCCCTCTTTTTCCCCTTTGACTTCTGTAGCTTTTACTTAGAAGAGTTTCTTCCATACCAAGAGTATGCAAATGTTCTCCTAAATATTATTTTTGATATTGTGCCGGGCTTGGTGGCTTACGCCTATAATCCCAATACTTTGGGAGACTGGGATGAGAGGATTGCCTGAGCTCACGGGTTCGAGACCAGCCCTGGAAACTTGGTGAGATCTCATCTCTACAACAAATCAAAAAATTAGCCGGGCATGGTGGTGCATGCCTGTAGTTTCAGCTACTTGGAAGGTTGAGGCGGAAGGATCGGCTGAGGCGGAAGGATCGCCTGAGCCCAGCAGATCGAGCCTGCAGTGGCCGTGAGCGTGCCACAGTGCTCCAGCCTGGGCGACAGAATGAGACTCCGACTGAAAAAAAAAAACAAACAACCCCCCAAACAAGTAGTAGTATACTTATTTATCTGGAGTTAATATGATGTGTGAGGTAGGGAGTCTTATATGATTTTCCTTTGTATAGAAAGCCAACTATGCCAGGACCAAATAAACCATTCTTTCCTCAGTGCATTAAATGCCATCTTTTCTTTTCTTTTCTTTTCTTTTTTTTTTTTTGGAGTCAGAGTCTCACTTTGTCACCCAGACTGGAATTTAGTGGCACGCTCATGGCCAACCGAGTGTCGACCTGCTGGGCTCTGGCGATCCTTCCGCATAAGCCTTCCAAGTAGCCGGAACTACAAGCTCATGCTACCACGCCCGACTGATTTTTGATTTATTGTTGAGACAAGGTCTCACCAAGTTGCCCAGGCTGGTCTGGAACCCGTGGGCTCAGGCAGTCCACCCTCCTCGGCCTTCCAGAGTGCTGGGATTACAGGCTGAGCCATGGAGCCTGGCCAAATGCCATCTTTTCGTATATTAAGTTACCATATATGTTTGCTCTATTTTTGGATGTTCTGTTTTTCTTTTCATGTATCATTATTTTGAGTAACTTATAGAAAGATTTCTGTTAAGAAAAGCTCCTATTACTATGGTTTTTCATTTTTTGACTATTCGTTACCATTTATTATTATTATTTTTCATTTGAGAGCACAAATATGTCATTTAGCATTTATTCTTATGTCTACATGGATTGAAAATAATTTTGTTGAGTTCAGAAAAACCTCAAAAAAGCCCACTGCTTGGGATTGTATTATATTCACATATGACTTTTGAAGGCTTGACATTTATTGGTGATAATTTTTTCTTGTTATGATCAGTCTCTATTTCTTCAGGTTTACTTAGATCTTTCAGTAAATATTTTATAGGTTTCATAGTTTTCTTCATATAGTTACTATACCTTCTTACTACATTTATTTGTAGGTATTTTATTTTGACACTGTTGTCAATGGGGCTTTTTTTTTTTTTTTTTTGTTTTGGATTCTAACTCTGTTGCCCAGGCTCATGACCACTGCAGCCTCAACCTGCTGAGATCAGGTGATCCTTCTACCTCTGCCTTCCAAGTAGCTGGAACCACAGGTGCGCACCTCCATGTCCTGCAATTTTTATTTATTTATTGTGGAGACGAGGTCTTGCTAAGTGTTTATAATTAATGCTGAGAGAGACTATCTGTGCCTGGTGTAAATATAAATGCCTTTTTAAATTCTACATGTATTCTGATATCTTTTAAGTAATAATCATGAAAAACCTTAATAAACTTGCTTTGAAAATGCTAACAAACACCACAAAAATGAGAAAGTAAAGTAAAAATGCAAACTTTCAAATTTAGTGAGATGTCATTCATTTCTTCTTCTTTTTTTGTTTTTGAATTGGAGTCTCACTCTATTGTCCATACTGGAATGCTGTGGCACGCTCACAGCCTCTGCAGCCTTGACCTGCTGGTCTCAGGCGATCATTCTGCCTCAGCCTTCCAAGTAGCTGGAACTACAGGCACGTGTCTCACACCCAGCTAATTTTTTATTTATTGTAGAGACGAGGTCTTGCCAAGTTGTCCAGGCTGGTCTCGAACTCCTGGACTCATGCAGTCCTCTCGCCTCCACCTCCCAAAGTGCTGGGATTACAGGTGTGAGCCACCATGCCTAGTTACCTATCATCGTTTACCTAGTCTTCATTACTTTTCATGCATCTTAATGCCACTGAATTGTCCAGTAGGCATGTTTACATTTACATACATCTATTTTTAAAATCTCAGTTTCGGTGAATTTTGGTTAAGGATAATTGAGCTTGAAAGATTTCTGTAATTACTGTGGCAATTTAAGGAGAATTGAATGTGAGACCTCTTAAGAGGAATGCCAGCTGGCTGCCTAGACAAGGTGTGTTAGGATCTTGATGTGGTCATACATTCCATAGCTTATTTCTTTGCCTTGAAGTTCATCTAAGGATGATTCAGACCAATCAAACACACTGATTTGTAAGTTGAAATGTTACTGTAGTATAGTAATTCACAAGGGGGATATGCTTTTCTCTCTTGAATTACCTATGTCTATGTTCCACAGCACACTGTTCCTTGTTTGTGCAGGTACTTGGGAGGTGAGGTACTGGATACAGTATTTAATAATTAGAAAGTTGCATTGTGAGCCTGAAACCAGATCATATACAGTTGGATGGTCTTGAGTGTTTCATCATTCTAGGCCATGTGAAAACCGATGAAGGAACTATTCTTATACCACAATGGTATTTACCTCTCTAATGACCAAAGTACTTATCCCCAAATTTAATCTCTCTTATTCATACAGTGATATACTAACACTGGTCTCCTGTTTTCTTCACACCGTGGACCATTTCCTTTCTGTGAACACATTTCTTCATACAAGAGAAATATGTGCACACTCTCTCACCTCCTAAAAAAGAAAGAAAGCCACAAAAACTCAGAGAAACCAGTTAGATCGTTTTAATGACAACCAGTACCTCTAAGATATATAGAAAGTAAACGTCTGATTAATATATAATACAATTGATTGATTTGGTTTAAACTTTTTTTTTGTTTTTTTGAGTTGGAGTCTCACTTTGTCACCCAAGCTGGAGTGCAGTGGCACGCTGCTCACATGCTCACGGCCACCACAGCCTCGACCTGCTGGGCTCAGGTGATCCTTCCACCTCAGCCTTCCAAGTAGCTGAAACCACAAGCATGTGCCACTACACCCAGCTACCTTTTAATTTATTGTAGAGATCATGTTGCCCAGACCTGTCTTGAACCCAAGGGCTCAAGTAATCCTCTTGCCTCCGCCTCCCAAAGTGTTGGGATTATAGGCGTGAGCCACCTATTCCAGTGTTTTAAAGTTTCCTAGTGTCACATTCCAGTTGTAGTATTTTGCAAGTTGTATTAAAGCAGTCTAGATATATACACGTGAAATAAAAATGTGAAATAGGGGTTCTCTGTTGTACGTAATATAAACATATAAGTCATATGGACAATGCAAGAGGGAGCCCGCAGGTTCAAGACCAGCCTGGGCAACATGGTGAGATCTCACCTCTACAATAAATCAAAAAATTAACCAAGTGTGGTAGCGCTAACTTCTTTGGAGGGTTTAGTTATCCCTTGAACCTTCTCGGCTATACTTAAAAATCTGTAAGAGGATGTTACACAGTAATCAGCGGCAAAGTTAATTGAAATCTGATTTCTGTATTTGAGTCTTTTCTCATTGTTTATTAAGAAAGACTTCTTCAAGTACAATCCTTGAGTTGGATCACAGAGGTTATTTTAATGTTGGAAATTTAAAATTTAGGATTTTTTTCCTTTTATTAAGATTTGGAGCTTAAATACCTTTAGATTTAGGGGAGGGAGGGAAGGGGAAGAATGATCACATAGCAGCAGGAACTCTGGCTTTTTGATGATCTTTTTGGTTATATTTTCTTTTTTTTTTAATTTTGAGTTGGAGTCTCACTCTGTCGTCCAGGCTAGAGTGCAAGTGGTACGTACACTCATGGCCACCCTAGCATTGACCTGCTGGACTGGACTGAGGCGATCCTTCCACCTCAGCCTTCCAAGGAGCCAGAACCAAAGGCGTGCGCTACCACACTTGGTTAATTTTTTGATTTATTGTAGAGGTGAGATCTCACCATGTTGCCCAGGCTGGTCTTGAACCTGCGGGCTCAGGCAATCCCCTCACCTCGGCCTCCCAAAGTGCTGGGATTTTGGGCTTGAGCCACCACACCTGGCCTGGTTCTATGTTCTTAACTATTCACTGTTGCCGGGTGCAGTGGTTTATGCCTATAATCCCAGCACTTTGGGAGGCTGAGGTGAGAGGATTGCCTGAGCACAGGGGTTCGAGACCAGCCTGGGCAACTTGGTGAAACCTCATCTCTACAATTAAACAAAAAACAGAAAACTGTTGACCATCAGTAGCTCAGAGCTCACAGCAGGTAGTGTGAATTCTGAAGGAGGGAGAACGTTATCTGTAGGGTGGAAGAGAGGGCTGGGTTTAGTCCTGTCTGCTTTTTTTTTGTTTTATAGCTGTTGGTGAGCAGCCTGTACACCTGTATTTTGTATGCTTTGGAAAGGACAAGTACTTTTTTTAAAGATAAGAAAGACTCCTTTGGCATTTTTGATTTAATAAATACCGAATTTATCAAGTTCCTTCTCTTAGGAACTTGGGTAAGGAGGATGCAAGGGTGAACAAGACAAACAGGGATCTGGCCTTGGGTAGCTTATATATGGGAAAAATAGACATTTCAAAGTAGAAAAGGCAATCATGGCTTGAGAATGATATTATTCTGTGAGGAAAACTATTCTCAAAGGGATTTGTGGAGATATTAAAAAATAGCTATTTTCCCCATTTGAGTGATAGTTTAGGAGTGTTGAAATGTATGCAATCTTTTTAAAAAAATGTTTTTAAATTAATTAATTAATTTTTTATTTTTTTGAGTTGAAATCTCACTCTGTTGCTCAGGGTGGAGTGCTGTTGCACCCACACAGTGACAGCAGCATTGACTTGCTGGGCTCAGGCAATCCTTCTGCCTTATCCTTCCAAGTAGCTGGAACCACAGGCATGAGCCACCATGCCCAACTAATTTTTTTTTTTTTTAATTGTAGAGACAGTTCTTGCCAAGTTGCCCAGGGTGGTCTTGAACCCCTGGGCTCAGGCGATCCTCTCACCTTGGCCTCCCAAAGTGCTGGATTACAGGCATGAGCCACCGCACCTGGCCTTTTAAAAATTTTTTTTATTTTTGAAGAGATGGGGTCTCACTGTCACCCAGTCTGGAGTCAGTAACATGATCACAGCTTACTGTAGCTGAGAACCCCTGAGCTCAGATGATCCTCCCACCTCAGTTTCCCCATTAGCTGGGACTGTAGGCATGCACCACCAGGCCCAGCTAAATTCATTGTTTTTTTTTTCTTCTGCTGTTTAAATATTTCTTTCCTTTTTTTTTTCTTTGAGCCAGGGTCTCACTCTGTCTCCCAGGCTGTAGTGTAGTGGCACAATCTCGCCTACTGCAGCCTTGACTGCTGGGCTCAGGCTTCTGCCTCAGCCTTCCAAGTAATTGGGACTATAGGCATGTGCCACCATGCCTCATAATTTTTTTGATTTATTATAGAGACAAGGTGTTTTTTTGCATCAGAGTCTCACTCTGTCACCTAGGCTGGAGTGCAGTGGCATGCTGCTCACGGCCACTGCAGCCTCGACCTGCTGGGCTCAAGTTGATCCTCAGCCTTCCAAGTAGCTGGAACTACAGGCACGTGCTACCACACCTGGCTAATTTTTCTTGATTCAGTAGAGATGTGGTCTTACCAAGTTGCCCAGGCTGGTCTCGAACCCCTGGCCTCAGGCAATCCTCTTACCTTGGCCTCTCAAAGTACTGGGATTATAGGCGTGAGTCACCACACCTGGCGAAACAGGGTTTTGCCATGTTGCCCAGGGTGATCTCGAACTCCTGGGCTCAGACAGTCCTCTTGCCTCTGCCTCCCAAAGTGCTGGGATCCTTCTAGTTTTCTAATTTGTAGCTTCTATTCTAGAACAGGCTGAATGAGAGCCTACATTTGGAGTAAAGTATTTTAGTGTGTTGATATGTCAATCTCTATATTGTCTGCTTAAGATCATTAAAAAGTATGTGTTTGTGTTCAATTTTTTTTTCCAGAGACAAGGTCTTGTTATATTGCCTAGGCTGGTTTTTAACTTCTGGCATCAAGCAATCCTCCTGCCTTGGCCTCCCAGAGTACTGGGATTACAGGCGTGAGCCACTGCTTCTGGCTAAAAATGTGTCTTTTGGGTTCTCAGCTGTGTTCTGTATAGTTGAATCATAACTGTATTATACGTTAGTTGCTGTTACTTCTGATACTTGGTTCCTGTAGTGTGCTTCCCTCCTTTTAGTGCTTTGGCCAAATTATGGACACATATTTCTTTTCTTTTTTTAGTTGGAATCTCACTCTGTCACCCAGGCTGGAGTATAGTGGCATGCTCATAGCCACTGCAGCCTCAACCTTCTGGGCTCAGGTGGATCCTTCCACCTCAGCCTTCCAAGTAGCTGGAACCACAGGCGCGTGCCACCATGCCTGGCTAATTTTTCTTGATTTCTTGTAGAGACAAGGTCTCTCCTAGTTACCCAGGGTGGTCTCAAACCCCTGGTCTCAGGCAATCCCCTCACTTTGCCCTCCCCAAGTATTGGGATTACAGACATGAGCTACGGCGCCTGGCTCATGATCTATTTTAAGTTTAGGTTTCTTTTTTCTTCTCCTCCTCCTTCCTCTTCTCTCCCCCATTCCTCCCTTCCCCTCATTCTCCTCTCCCTCTTTCCCTCTCCTCCCCCTCCTCCTTCTTTTTCTTCTTCTTTTTTTTACATATGCATTGAGTTGCTCATAGTATTATCCTAATTATCCTTTTAGTGTCTGTG